>DWGJ01000412.1:0-31294 GCA_018246895.1 Aspitha aspitha aspitha
GCTCTTGACTCCCCCATCAGCCAATGTCTGACCTACTTGGTCGAGATAGGACAGTCTTGGTCTCCCCTGGCACCTAGGTCCGTCAACACGCGCATTGCATATCTGTTTCGTCATTCTTTCATCATCCATGTATGAATCGTATGTGTCTGTGCTAATAAGATTCCTCGGAAGAGTTTATTTCAATAGCTTGAACAGATACCTTGGGCTGGTGCATTGTCTTCTGCAGCATGTAGAACAGCACCTCTCTAGTCGCCTGCGCCTCCTGCTGTTGCGCTCGACCCAGCACGCTGGCACCTGAGGCATTCCGGATACGTATATAGAAAAATCAAACATTCTACCCAGCTATAAATAACTGGGGACAATTCCACACATGGCTGTCCGATCCCAAATTAGGCAATTTCATGCCTGTATTATGGTAACCGGACGACTGATAAACATACATACATATATACATACGATATAATACTTATATAGATATTTTTATTACGCCCAGACACGGAACAAACAAATGTGCTCATCACACAAATGTTTGTCCTGGCTGGGAATCGAACCCACGAGCTCCGGTTTTGCAGTCAGGGACTCTAGTCACTCGTCCAAGAGGCCAGTCTTACACGTGATTACCGAGATCCATAGACATTTCAACCAGATTAGTAGCCAACGCTTCGCCTGCCTTCAAAGGCTGCTATAAACAATAACTTAGTCAAACTGCTAATTGAATCCGATTATAGAATTGGCATTTTCATACATTTACAATTTAAATCCTCCGTGTGAGCTCTGTCGATTGATTTGACTCCTGCAAAATATTAATGTTGTTCACATGGATTTTGCTCTACATATTCGATTGTAAAAACATATTAGAATTCAACGCGGCGTTTGAGGTATTTGTCGTCGGATAATCTAAGTTTACAATCTGAATTATCGTTACAGTCAAAATAAAAGCTTATTGGCTTGCGATTAGAATTGAAATTTATTGTTCAATTTATTTTATGACGGGCTTACACTCTCGTTCGTGTTTGCAATAAGACTCCAAACGCACATAGCGAAAGTAAAATGCATTTGGGATATCGTCTGAGGCGTAATAAACGTTTGGAAAAAACGATAAATTGAAATTGTAGAAGCCAGTATATATAATAACCGGTATTTTTCATGGTTATATGAATAGTAATTAAAATTGTGTTATTACTAACTTAGTGAAAAGCTTCTGAATAATATTTTGTTCGTCACTTTTTATAGACTTGGTGTCTTTCGTAGAGGCACCGTTGATACCGATGTTACAATATTAATGTTATTTTATGTATATTTAATAAACATCTTCAGCACCCTAGACTGGACGTCCTTGCGTGTTCTATTAAAATTTCTAGTTATATTAATTTGTAGCTGCCTTTTTCTTCTATTCTCCTTACTCCACTGAATTTCGTTACAAAAGCAAACAGTCAACATTGTTATGTTGTACCGCTATTCTGTTCGTTGTGGAATATACACATGTTGGATGTTGTAGGGTCGATACAATACAATACAAATCGTCTTTATTGAACACCGTAACAAACAATTTAGTAAAAAAACCAAACAAATACATTTTAGTGCAAATGACGGTCTTATCACTAAACAGCAATCTCTTCCAGACAACAATTATTGAGACTTGCAGAGATAATTATAACAGGAAATAGGGTAGGGGGAAATAGGGTAGAGAATACAATTTAAGCTCTAAGTTATCATCAGTAGGTAGCAGCAGAAGGAAGATGAGGAGGCCAAAGACAGGAAACAACAGTTATTATTAATGGGGAAAAATGAGAGTATTGGATATGAAACAGTATTTTTAAACTTTTATTTAGATAGATAGTGGTCTTTTAGTCGATAGTGTGTAACAGCCCTTAAACTTGGTAGCGATATTCGATCCACGTGAAACAGTACGCGCACGCAAGTATTTGAGCGTTATTTACGATTATGGCGGCGATGGCGCCCGGGCCGAATGGTATCAAACGGATTATGAAAGCAATTCGTGTAGTCATTTAACTAACGTTTGGATGCGCGGCCGCCATTATTGTCGATAGTCGTGAGGCTGCGTTGACACTACCATCGGAACTGATTGCTGGATTGATCAGATCGTACACAAATGCTCTTCGATTTGATGCGAAATATATTAATTGAACTACTATTTATGTAACGTGCGTTTTATTATTGGAAGCTTATACTTTGTGATCGTGTTAGACAACTTACGAGCGGTGTACATACATGGATTATGGTAGCAAAAAATTATAACAATTAAACAATCTCAAAGGCTGAAAGAGGAGATTCCTTAAGAAGTTATTTTTCTTAATTTGCAAAGTAAATTGTTGATTAATCTTTAAAGAAACGAATACAATTTATTCCCATTAAATTGACGATAATATTAAACTTAGTGTTATACATAAGTATGCGGTTAAAATCTTGCAGATCATAGAGATTCTCTTACATTGTCAATTCCGGCTTAACAGTAAATATTACATTATTTCTTCAGTCACCGTTAGTCCTGTATATCTACACTTAATGCTCGATAAGTATCTCTCGTGTTATAAAGAACCCAGCAATAAAAGAATGTCGTCATAAAAGATGCGCAGATGGCACTAAATCAGTATCAGTTGATGTAAAAACTGATTTTCTCTGTCTAACGGCGCGTGGGCGTGCTGGGGTCAAAGTGTCTGGATAAATCATAGTTTAGGGCCCTTATCCATTGACGAGGAGACCCACCCAAATATAAAAGTTGTTAGATAACCACCATATCGCCGACAGTAGGTACATATGAAAATCGTTCATTTTTAAAACAGATTTCCAAACGTTTAAAAACAACAAAGATTTCCTTTCGATAAGGTTACGTGTCCTGAGGCGAATGTAACATTTTTACCCATCACAAAAAGTGCACAAAGCCGCTAAAGAAGTTGTCACTCCAAAAATTGCGAGAAAAAAGAGAGAAGAAACTTTTTAATTAAGATTGAAAGATCATCATTTAACAGTACCGTTTTGAGACTCGTCATTGGATCACCCGTCTTACCGGACATTCCCACGAGCGACGCTACTTTCCTGGGCGGACGGTGATGTGACAGTTATCCGACTGACGCTCAGACCACGTTGTGGGTGACGAAGAAACGGAACCTCTAACTACCTTTATAACTAACTAGTGCCCGCAGCTTCGCCAGCGTGGCAATTAATATTTTGCCGTTTTTGCAACATTTGTCACTGCTGCTCCACTCCTATTAGTCATAGCGTGATGTTATATAGTCTATAACATTCCTCGATAAATGGACTATTCAACACAAAAATAATTGTTCAATTCGGACCAGTAGTTCCTGAGATTAGCGCGTTCAATCAAACAAACTCTTCAGCTTTATAATATTAAAAATAATATAGATAGTACATATAAACAGTGTCTGTCCTATCTATGTTTGTCTGTGTGTCAGTGTGTCTGTCTATATAACTGTCCTATCTCGACCAAATAGGACAACATTGGCCAATTGGCGATTCAAGAGCCTCCGATACCGGCGTGTATGCAAGAAGAGAATGATGAATATAGTAGATGAAGCACAGCAGGTTTGTAAGGACAGAGATATTTGGCACTCGCTGCTTTCTGCTTACCCCGTTAGGGACCTGGCGTGACGGTATGTATATATGTATATACTACCAGGCAGCTCGTATTCTACAAACTTCACCCCCCCTATTCCATAACAAAGCTATAGCTACGTCCATACCTGCAGTAAAATTATGTAAGGTGTACAATTTAGTGTCTCGCTCAACATTTAGTACACAGAAGGGACATTGAAATGTGGCGGGCGACGTTACGAATACTGCGGCGATGCAGCGGCGCCCTCCGCGGAATACGCATTCTGTTTCGGGTAACCGCACCGTAACTGACCGAAACGAGCATACAAAAATGGCAGCTACTGTATTATTATGGAGTTATTTTTCAACAGAAGGTACCTACAGATTTTCAAATTCGTCTGCTCACATACAATTATAATAATCTAGTCTTTAAACGTGACTAATACATTCAAGAAACGTTCAGGCGCCCCTAAATGTTGCACTAATCTCGCTATAAGAACATATTCAAAATTTATATTCAAGACGTCTCATACATTATAAGTTTGTCGGCCTTGTGAAGTAGGCTATGTTAAAGCAAGAGAAAAAATGCGACAGAAGAAACTTGAAGCACTTAAAAGCTTAATTTTATAAATGATAACATTGGCATCAACATCAGGTGCGTTCACCCTACAAATGCAGCGTGCAGTTTCGGCGCGTGTGCGCTGCTATGCACCGCTCGGTACCCCCGTCACGTCGGTATGAGTTAGATTTTATTACTGCGCTTGAATTTGTGATTCAGAAGCGCCAGCGGCGACAGGAAAGCGAATAGTTCGGGCCCGATACCTTTATTGATGCACGCATCGGTGCATTGCATCGTAAAACATTCAATTTGCACTCATTGATCGCAGTAAGCCCAAAACATTGTTGAAAATCACTGGAAAACTACGAATATTAAATGTTTAGAACATTCGTTCCTACTTTTGCTTATTCGACCAAACATTTTATATGTAAACAAAAGAGTTTCGATATGTATAACTTGGGATTATTGAAACATATGAATGGGACTATTCGAGAGAAGACTGAATAGGATTTAAAACACATTGTCTTTGGTGGTATTAGAGGAACGTGGTACGCTGTATCGCCGACCTGACCGAGTCACGTGACACTCATCTGACCCGTGTCATTAGCGAACCGATAGATTTACTGTAGCCCGACTCTCTGAAACTTACGGCCGAAACAACTTTGCCGTCCCAAACGGGATTGCTACTCGAAAAACTAGCTTATATCTTTACGCATACGGTGCAATTGTGAGTGGATGAGGTGTAGTGTCACGTTTGGTTATACCGCGCCACCCAAGGCGCGCATCAGCTCTATAAATGCGTACAATTTACAACGTCCTTAAGACTTGCTTGAAAAGTTGTGCTCGTCCGTACACCTAATGAGATACAATAGAAAAATTGTTCTCGCGTCGAATTAATTCAACCTTACGGCCGAATGGCGGGAAGACAACGACAGTATTTCATTCATTTGTTTCTATAAATGGACACCGGCGCGATAGTAACATATCCATTTCTATTCTCGTGCACGTAACATAAGGGAATAGTTACATTGTAGATACCGTCAGCCTTCATTCTATTTATTAATTTAACTTAAAATAACCGAATGTAAACTTTCCAGAATATTCTCTTTACATATCGATGTGAAAGATGTGCTGTTAAACAGAAGTAAACTGGCTCGAAATTTGGAAGTGTCTCTCAGAAAATTTGTTTATTTAAAAAAAAAATGCAGTCCTTTTTAAATGCGGTTTCTGTATCAACTAATGACCATCTCTTTCGATTTGATATGCGAAATCCGCAGAAGATGCGTCTTTTTCTGCCAATATATTAGCCAACGTAGCAGGGTATAAGTATATTTCTCATTATAAGTAAAAGTGTTTAGCTATATCAGGATTGATAACGAAATGAGGATGGTGGAGTGAACTTAAACCTTCTTACAACTTTTAAACGACATATTGTGGTCGGGAACTAATTTAGGCATTGCAGCTTCGACGGGCAGTTATTCTCCAAATAAAACCATTGTGTAGAAGCCAAATAATATTAAACTGTAGATAGTACTCATTCGCCTAGTAGCTCGCTTACATACCGTCATTGCAACACGAATAAAATCTCGTGACAACAGACTTGATAGAAACGCGAAGCATTTCACACAGGAAGAGACACGATCACAGTTCATTAATGACAACACTGTAAACGCCAGTCTGCATATTGATTCTCTGCTATAAGTTTGATAAGTAACGGTAGATTAACGACCGACCTACGAACTCGCTTGTAATGGACCCTTAACGTCCCGTACGCCGCCGTTTTCGATAACAGCCGCCAGATGGAGCTTACTTTGTATCCCAACCAATGTATTGCAGCCCACACAGCAATAGACGCCGCACATGTAATAGAATTTGCTCTATTATTTTTGCATAATGCATTCACGCTTCGAGCTTGTACACGCAACGTTATTTCATAAGGAGCTTTGATATTGTCATGCGAAGAAACTGACTTAAATCTATGAATTGTTTATAGTGATCTACCTTTTTAGGTACATCGAAATTATATTAATACTAGTGGACCTGACCACGCGTTGCCATGGTTACATTATGTCAAATGATATATGACAAATATCGTGCGTCTCAGAAATTAATTTTATAAAAAAAAAATATTGACAATTGACATTTATTGTTTATTTATTTAAAAAAAACTATCCTATCTTTTAAGTGGGATCAAATAATAGATAAGTACAAAATTTCATTGAAATCGGTTTCGGAGATTAGCGAAAACGAACATCGTGACATGGGATTTTTATATATATAAGATATAAGCGTTTTATGTAGCTGAGGATTTATCTTGCAATAAATTATTACTGTAGTTGACATCCGAATATTATGTAAACTAAAAATATTGAAAATACAACAAAAGGCTTTCCGATACCAAAATGCAGTAACCAGGCAGCTGTTAGATATGGATTCATGTGTAAATGTCTAAATATCAAGTATTAAGTAATGTTACTTTACAACAGAACAAACACAACCAAAAGAGCGATAATGTTCAAACGAATATACATACATACCATCACGCCAGGTCCATAACGGGGCTGGCAGAAAGCGCGATAAACGAATATATGATATACCTAATTTTAAATTTACAGTAGAAACACACCGAGCTACGTACATTCTTAGTCTACCAGATGGTGTCGGACACTGGTCAGAGTTCCGCCACATATTTAACGGTTATTGCACATGTGAATGGTGGACGAGACATGTTTACGAGCCTCTTATACATACAGTATCTGCATATCTAAAGGTGTCATTTATTTTAACACCTCTATTATGACGAACGCGCCGCTAAAATTAATAATATAGCTGATTTATATAAAATAGTTTCGTAGCGATGAAACTAAACCGTGATTTGAAAAATAAACAGCTACAAATTTTAATTGACCACTTTTCTGAATTGCTGCGATCTTCTGTAAAATGTGATTTAATTTTTACCGTAACATTTCGTAACGTAAATATTTGTAGACGCACCTTATGCTTCGTTACTTACATGTGCTTTCGAGAATGGCACCGACCTACAGACATGATACCATCATCCCAGCTCCCTACCGGGGTAGGCAGAATGGGCCCCAAATCTAAACCGGCTTACATATATTACGAAAGTGGTGAATGTAGACAAGGCACGTCGGTTCTATAAGGATACATACTTGTATATTTGTCACTCAGTCCTTTACATATATATTCTTTAACATACATAAATATTATATCTCGTAGAATACAATTTGTGCTTATAACTACGATTATTAGTCAAGAAGAGACAGATTTATTGCTACTTATCGGAATCACAATAGATTCGTTAGATAAATAGGCAAAATATCGACGAACCAAATCATATTAAAATCCAACTTGGTTTATAATAAATTTCTTATACAATACAATGTATACCTACAGATCGTCATGTCGAAAAGGTCAAAGCAACCATAAAGAACACTGTTTATTTGTTTCCTTCCAATATTAGCATCGCAGCTCACCTATTCACAAGTTAATATATATTAATTAATTAATCAATATTTAACAATTGATTAATTTAAATTGAGCAACGTAAATGCCGTAGAATTAGCGCGACCTCTACATAATAAATGGTATTTATAAGTTGTAATTTTAGGAATAATTAAAGTTATGAAATAAAGGAACATCAGTAAATGAGGTGTGTCTGTGGGTGTATACCACATTTACCAGTATTAGTTTCTAGCCTGAAGTAACAATTCCAATCAGCATATCACGAGCGCTACCAAAAATACGTAGATATGTATACGAATATCATAAATTTGCCCATAATTGCTCAGAGATCGATGAGGTAATGTCATCGCCACATTTTTATTAATTCTGTAATTTAAAGCACCGGAAATAATACATCAGCGAAATTTATGTGCGAAATTATTATTAAAATTAAGAAAAAGATTTGTAAGCATAGGACGCGCACGGACAAATTTGACATTTGGTAAACTTACAGATTATGTATGGAAGAATAGTGCTGGAAACTATGTCTATGATATACTCGTATATGCCACAAATATATCAATTCGAATAAAATAAAACTTTCCTTGTGTTTCTATTAACAATGTCAAACAAAAAAATTTGTAAAGTGTAAAAAAAACACACGTTATTTTAGACATGACTCAGTCGAGCTAAACCAATTATTTGATAAATCTGAACTTTAGTCAGTAATTCAAACTTAAATATGAAATGACTTCCAAACACTGAGAGAATACTAGTTTCATTAAAGTTCTGATCAAAAATGTCAATAACAACAATAAGTTATATTAGCGTTACGACGTGCATCGGACGACATTTCTAATGATTTCGACCATAAAACGATCGGCGCTGTAGCATACGAACTCTAATTAGTTTTACGACCAATGATATCACAGATAGAACGGGACATACCGACCGCAATGCCTACGTATTTCGTTCTAACTAGCCGTGCTCTCGGGTCCACCTGCAGAGAATAGAAAATAGTACTTATTATAGTTCCATTGCTACACCCTCGTTATATAATAAGAAGGTTTTAGGTCAAATTATAACGCCATGGCAAAGGTTTGGCAGATGTCACGCAGCTCATGAAACATTATACAGGATTCTAAAGTGTGCTGGTACCCTTTGTTTGCAAAGGATAGTTGCTTTTATATCATAATGCGCAATTAGCTTTTAGAAGTCAAGTGTGGAGCTAAGATATGAACCCAAACCACAAGTCTATCTTCCACTAAAAGTCCCACCAATATCCGTTTAGCTATTCTGTAAAGAACCCAGAACGAACAGACAGACAGATAAACAGATAAATAAGCTACGGTTCTAACTTACAAGACGCAGTTATTTTGTAATTACAGTCAGCCACATCAATTTTATATATCAGTACAGATATCGTAAAGTTTTCAAATCGATTTTAAAGCAACTTTCATTACATTCTTATAGCTTATAAAAAGATTATTTTATTTTATGTTCCACGAACGGCGGAAGGTATGGGAGATTGGTTACAGAAATAGCGCATGAACATGCCGATAACTCTGTATTAAATGGCCGTCGGTGTCCACGCAAAATTTTCAATCTCAAATTTTCTCAGCCGTTTTTTTCATTCCACAATTAGTCTCGGCCTCCTCTGATAATGTGAAATTTAAGACCATAGTGTACCACGATGGCATATGGATCGCCAGATATCAGACCCTCAAAGAGCATTATAGAGGACCTACGGTGCGCAGGATTCCTCGCGATGTTTCCATTCACCATTACCACACGTAATTGTTAATTTATAAAACGCACATAACTTTAATAAAGGCAGGATTTGAGCCTAGACTCCTGGTATAAGAAACTGGAAATCTTTCTATTCTATTCTACGTTACCAAAGAATGAGGAAATGACCTTGAACTCGCGGATTTCCGTTCAGGACTCAAAATCTCAACTATACCTAGACAGTTATTATTTAACTCAACTGTCAGATCTAAGCATGCTCGATCGTTAAAGCTTCGAATGACAGCAAAATTGAAAGTTTACAATAAAAAAAATTACAGACCGATGAGAAGAAGATATTTATTTTTACTACAAACAATGGTGTAATTTTACGATTGAGGAAATCAAAGATGACCGCTACATCGCAATAATGTTATATTGGCGTCATAAACGATTGATTTCGTTCGCGTGCTTTGAAATCGATTTTAAAACGTTTTTACTGCGCCTCGCGTTGTAAATAGCGACCTCTCCTATTTTATGCCGTTGACAAATACAAGAATAAATTAATTAATCGCGGAACATTGAGCGAGCGACACAAGAGAACTAAAATTCATTGGTGACATCACTACTCTGACATTCGTCTACGTGTCTATGATAATGTCAAAATTTCCACGACTTTTAAAATCTCGGTACAGTTGCGACGAAATGATTTGATAACAATACTAGTATTTAACTTCGAGGAAATTAAACCTGAATGTTTGCTACTTTATAAAGCTCATTAACATTTATAAGGCTCATAAACTTGTCAGTAAGACGGAAAATAGGACAACTAGGACTGAAATCATAAAATGATTTATACTTTTGACCTTTTAGTACATAAACTAATCTGAAAACTAACTAAAACCAATTAAATTCCAAAAAGAAAAAACCTTTCTAACAACTCGTCTGTAATCGTAACTTCATTATGGAAATAAATGAAGCTTATTATATGTTATTACTAAGTATGTAGTGTGTCTCAAGATTCAGTGAAGAATTACATTTTCCGTATCTACATATTTAATCCTGAATAAATAAGACCATTTACCATAATGTAAATAGAACTGAACAGAAATAGTTGAAATGAGATCCCTACATGAAATACGCACTGTATTAATTACAATGCATCTCGAACGCGGAGCTACGGTTATAACAAACCTGGCCCAGAATGTTAAATTACAATGTGTTAGTACAATAAATATTATAGCTGTACTAAAAGCTGTTTAAATTGCCCGGCCCTGCCGCGCTGACCGACGACACTGACCAATAACATCCTCCATCCACCACAAACGCTTAACACTACTGGTTAATACTGCTACTGTTATTTGATCAATAAATCAACCTTACAGCACGGAACATAAAGTTTATTCGACTCGCAAATGAAACTCTGTCGATATGCAAATTTATTGTGCGGTCGATTCATAAGGAAGGAACACTTTATTTCCATAGTATTAAAGCTGACATCGACCGATATTGACCGTTGGTCATAAACCACGATCTACAGCCTGCTGTGAGAATTGCACTATATGATTTATTCGTACAAACGCGTCTCGGTATTAATTCACTCGCAATTTGTCATTGGATGTGAGAAAGTGGTATATTGTTCCTCTTCAGCGGAAAATAATAATGATAATGGATATTATTTCACCCGGCGTACCACCCAGGGGATCATTTATATCGAGACGAAGGCGCGCGCCGCTATACTGCGACAAGCACTTACATTTAAATACATCTTGCGTTACATATAAAAAATTGTCGTCCCCAAGACGCATGGAGATGCGATAAAATCAAATAGGATTTATTCAATACACGTTAAAATGCACGTTAAATACCTTAACAGATCTCTTGGCGTCGTAGTTACAAAACCCGGAGATACAGAAAATTTTACGGCAAGATTTAGGTGCTTTGACACCCATATTTCATGCAGAACAAATACACTTGATCATCATATAAAAATTTGTTATGGGCGGGAATCCAACCCATAACAGTGGAACTGTTTAAAAACAAATCGAAAATCACTATATGAGTAGTGAGTGAAAAAAATAAAACCTTAGCGTGCCAAGATTATACAGAGTAAAACAGATTTTAAATAGTTATGAAACAAATGAAATTCATGAATATTATAACAATAGGCGTGATGACAGTAATTAAGTATCAAGGATTAAATGATATTACGTAATATATTATGAAATGATAATTCATAAAATTTCCACTTTTTTAAATAATATCATACTGCAATCGGCCATCTTGAAACATCAATCAGAGCGCATGACGTCACGCCTCAGCAAACATTCTTGAATTTCGTTTAGTTGTTGCTTAGTGCTTACTGAGGCGTGACGTCAAAGCGTCCGCCATGATGCTTGGAGCGTTTTCGCGCTCATTTGAAATTCGGTACAAAAAAGGCAAAAATATTATTTATAACACAATTCTGTACTGAAATAATATATTTTACGCTATTATTACATATACATATATATATATCAAATAAACGCGTATTTCAAAATTTGTCTACACGCCCAATCGTATATTTGAGTATTGTTTTGGTTTTTTCCGATTACAAACTCATTGATGATAACTCTGTATTCGTAGTTCACATAACTTGAAACCCGCTTTATGCAGCTTACGTCCGCATGAACGTCCCAATCTGAACCCATCCCGCGTCATGCGGGTGGCAGGCGTGAAGTATGTTCTAGCCGCGTTGAATAGTAGAATCGTATTTAACCGTTTTGATAGCTTTTTTATCTGTTTCACAATACAACTAAATAAATTGTGCGTAGATTGTATCCGACATTCAAAGCCGCAGCAGTGTCAGTGTCACAAAGCTTGTGCCTACAATACACAGCGATCGATTACATTTCCTGTTTCTGTGTGATTAAATTGCATGAACATCTTTGCATTCAACTTAGTTGCAATCCAATAATACGCGGAGTTACGTCCTCACAACAAACGCGAGTTCACAGTTTATTGTACCTCCGTTCAATCATTGGAATTTGACGAATTTAACTACAGCTTAACGAATTCTATTATACCAATAAAAATACCTATCAGTTGTTTGCCAAAGGTGCAATACGTGGACTTCGTGTACTCGTTAACTTTTACTTTTTTTAAAATTGACCTCAGCGGAGTTGCTTAACTGAGCTAATATTATATTTTACTACTCTAATACCGGCTAAGAGCGCTTCTTAAACGATTTCTGAATTCTATGATACAATTGTATGCGATACAACATAAATACAATTACAGATGTTAGCCTGGAAGTTTATCTAGAGCTCTATCGATACTCAATCATTTCTACGTCATGTTACAGCTGCGTACGCTCCATGCATTCGTTTTAGCTTTTACACTCGCATTTATTAATAATAGATTTAGATGCTATACCTTTGGCAAGTTAGCTAAATATTATAATCAAAACCTATGCCTCAAAACCTTCTCACGGCCACACAGACGACACTCATGGCCAGTAGCAACTATATCACTAGCTTATATAAAAGGGTCGGAAATAAAGAGATGGTGGAACATTAACCAATGTTGTCGGAAAGTAGGATCTTTGTTTTTTTGTAGTTTTCACTTCTCAGGGGCATGGGTAACTTAATTCCTGTGACAATGAAGTGAAAATAGCGCTTTGCTATTTAGAGAAATGAGAACAAATTGTGGATCTTACTCCGTCGATAAGCCGGTGTCAATTACGTATTGAGAAGGGTCTTTCTACGCCGCGACAAATTGAATGGCCTAAGAAGCTGCGCGCCCAACAATTTTTACCACTAAGGGCCTGCGAATATCGGCTTATAGAATGGTATATCTTCTAATATGAGGATTTTTCCACGAAGACGCGTTTTGCTCAAAGTTTTTTTCAGATAGGATGCGCAGATTACATGGCCTTAATATTTTAAATAACTTTCATATAAATGGGAAATTTACTTAGAAAAAGTTTAAATAATATGTATATTTGTCTTCAGGTTTCAAGGTTATATACCCATGTGTAACAACTGATTTATTTCCGATACAGATATGTACATATATTTCTGAGCGCAAGAACCTCATCAATAGCACTAACTGTCTCATCTAAGCTGACCATTTTTTATCAATTCAAATTGCTGGGCTAACTTATGGTCACCTAAGTCCTAAATGTTAGTAGCCTAGCCACATAATAACAAAACACACAGGCACAATCTTTACGACACACAAACATAAATAGACATGATTAAAATGTGTATTATATAAAAATATTTATCCGTACACAATGCAATGCATTTCACGAATAGCTCTTTAACTCGTGGCATAAGCGACATACTCGTATCATTTGATTTTATATGTACTCGTACCATATCCTCAGTCCATGGTGATTGCAAATTCCAACGTGCTGTTGGAAAAGGAAAACGTCGAGTGGATACAAATACCTCTCACATGAGACATAAAACAAAAACAGATTAAATATCCACACGTAAAAATAAAACTATTGAAGAATCTGTGGAAAATAAAACAAAACACAATTAATCACTTTTCATAAATACACAAAAAAGCAGAACTAAGAGAAATATATAGACAACCGAGACTGTTCTGTCACGAGTGAACGGCAGAGAAAAGAAGAGAAAATAAGCTTCACTGATGTATGTCTTTAACTGCAATTTATCATTGAATTAATAAAGAAATACAGTAAAAAATTATATTTATATTCAACCGGCACGTTATCATCCAAAACGCTTATGAACTCAACACTACAACTCACCTATCGAAGGATTTGCATAACTTGCCACATTACTTTTGATATATGAATATGCAAAAGCTTTAAGTTAAGTCCTATGAGCGTCCTCAGCCCTTTTATCTTTCCACTGTTGGACAAGGCTACTCTCTGAGATTGCTCGGATTGGAACCTACGTAGTAGGTGGGTGACTGAAATCTAATCCATTAAACCATCTCTCATTGTACACTATGGATATCGTAAAGGAAGAATGTCCTAAACTGATCATTACCGATGGAAGAATTAAATCATCATGTTTTAAAAATCGTAGATAATACTCAACATTCTTATTCATTGAAATAAAATAACAATAAATATCTTTCCGCACATGCATTAATGATGTGTGTATTTGGCAAAATGAATTACACGTCACCTGGTGCCCAGAAATCCTATTTAAGAGGTCTCATCGCGGCAGACTAAACAACAAGCTAGTAGTTTTTTCGTTGTTTTTAAAAAAACGAAGAGCTCCCAAGCATAAATTGTATAATTTATTTTTCAATTTAATTTATATCGTGTTATTCATTAGTAGATACATGTACATATGTACCTACATATATAGCTACGAGTATTCATGACATCAAATAATTTCAACTAGTTTGTTTCAATCTGGTGTGCAGGAGGTTCCAAATTCGAATCTCGCCAAAAAAAAATTAGAGCAATTGCTTTCATTTGATGTGGCATATCTTAACAGTTCTGTATAAGCCGACTTGTAATTAATATGTATAATGGTACAATCTCTTAACGTGTAAGAACGCATGTGTAGATTCTGAATCATATTTCCGTATTTTGTCGAGTAAGAATTACTTGTTATGGGAGTGGATTTGGTATTATTATTATTAGATATTAAGTTAATTATTGGTATACTTATGCCTTTACATAAAAATGTATTAAGTGCTAAATACATAATATGTATGTATGTAATATGTACAAAAAGCAAATATCAGTATTGTACATGGTTTTTTCGCTACTCGAATGCAATGAAACAAGGGTTTTGGTTTAAAATGAATTCAGATGCTTTACGAATTTTGTTTCTCTCTTTCGTTTAATTATTTTGTTGGGTGGCGTTTTCCGCGTTCACGTCATTATTTTACAAATTTAAGCAGACCCCAAGCGAGTAATATTTAAAAGCAATAATTATAAAATTCTGCTTTTAATGTCAGAGCGGATTTAATATAATTTACGTATGCAAATTCCCAAAATGATTTTTTGAATAGGTACATTGCGTTTCATTTAGAATTGCCTACTCGTACATTAAATATAGACTATTATTGAAAGCTTTTTGGTTTCTTCATACATGTAAAAAATCATGTAATAGCTATACCTAAATAATAATGTTAAATTGCATGTAACTGTAGATAAATTGAGTTTTATTTTATTTGATTTCATCTGACATTGGAGCGATTCAAAATCACAAATTTAAAAATTGTATTTGGGCTATCTGAAGCTGTTTAACAGTATAAGTAATTGAAAAAACTTCTTACATATACTATAATAAAATCATATATTGAGTTAAAGAATTTGTGATATAACATTCTATAATAACACGACTATTACTTTTCACTAGCCGTATTAAAGATAGTGTTTAGGTTACATCACAGTGTAATCATAAAAGTTACTCTAAGAATTTAGATTATAATTTACGGTCTTGAAAGCAACAAAACTTCGTACGTACGGTAACTTTGTTTTACAAAGCCATTACTCATTCTTTTGTTGGCGATTGCGAACGCGAATTTTTCACGATGAGACAAATTTTGAGAATAAATTAAGCAACGCTGTAATCTTGTGTAATAAAAACGGCCAAGGGGTTGAGTTCTCTCCTTTGTTTAGGAAGTGTACCTGCCAGTTGAATTAATTACGCTGTGCCAAGTTTTTATATGCGCTTTTTCTTGTGCTTATCACCCTACTAATGTTTGAATTAATTTTTATCTCAACCGTAGTTATGTATGAGATACCGCTGTTGTCTCGTTCATTTTATATCGAATTATATTAAAAAGGTATATAGTATATAATACTCACTGCTTTTAATAATAATACCAAAGCCAATCTATCTGTTTTCAGTTCAAAACTGCTGAACCATTTTTTAAAGAAGGCTTCAAACCTGAGAAAGGTTTAAAGCTGTTCAGAATATTTCATCGAATCAACACCTGACAGAGTCTATAAGTTAAACAATATTTCAATTTCAATAAAACTTGATTGTACATTTCAATGAAGAATGCGGAATAGCGATACACAACCTGGAACGTATAAAACTTTGGTTATTTATGCGACCGTATTTACAAGGTTAGGAAGCGGTGACAGTCCAATAATTTGAAATTCAGCCTTCCAATGCGGAGGTTTGGGTTCGATCCTGGCACACATCTCTGACTTGTTACCTGCGTTTTATAACTAAACTTTCAGTACCAGATGCTAAAACAATGAAGTAAAACATCGTGAGGAAATCTGCACATCTTAGAGATGAATACTTAAAACAAAAGCTACAAATATACAGTTTAGATTGCAAAATATGAAATGACAAAGTCAGTTTGGGAAAAAAATTAAGACATAACTTCCGTTACAGACTTGTGTCTTATGCTAAAGTAACGTTAATGAAGTTCAAATATACTTTCAGTTGAAAAATATTCGTTCCAAAAATATTTCCTAAGAAAATCCCCCATTATTTGGAATCCCTAAAAGAATGAGTGTCCCGCGAAGGGTCCATGTTAATCTACCTTCATTAGTCATGTCTTTATATCTGAAGGTCATTGTTTTGAAAAGTCTTCTTAATTCTCGGCCATTTATTCAAGAAACAAATATAAGTTTTTCTTAGATACGTATGGCTCAAAATTACACAACGAAAAGATAGAAACTAACTAAATTTTTAGCATTTCAATCAATTGTATCCAGGTTTCATCATGAAATAATTGTAAAAATAATATACCTCTGATCTCATTCTAGGCAGACCCTGTACAGGGAGTTGATTTCTGCTGATTTCTAAATATATATACAGTACTCATTTATATCTATTAGAATTTATATCTATTATAGGTATACAATATTTTCCACTCCGAACTAAAACAAGCAATTGTTCTCATCACATACATAAATATTACCAAATACCTACATATGTATTAAAGGTACAATTATTTTTCAATCATATAGTGTTCTAAATGTAAATGTAGCTCATAGAAATTTCTACCTGCGATGCATTTATATAACAGATAAATATTTCTTGACACTGGTGATATGACCCTGAGCAATATTTTTGCATAAGCATTTTACAGAACTCTCGGCAATTCGTAATATTTACACAGAGCTGCTACAACGGTATACAATTCTTGAAATGAAGACATTTTAATCAGTGGAGACGTATTTGGTATTGGTTTGGTATCAAGTTTTATTAAAACTTGGGACAAGCTCAACCTCTTAAACACACAAGATTACAGCGTAGTTGTATCTAACGTAAGAACAAATTTCAACTTTGTTTTTAAAGTCATTACTCATTCCTTTGTTGCTGACGCGAGCTTACTACAAAATTTTACACCACAAAAAGAAAGTGCGGTGCAAATTAAAACGCTTTGTAATCTCAGGTCCCTGATGATAAAGAATTTAAAATTTAGATCGCAAACAGCGTTCCAAAAGTAACAAATGTTGTCAAGTAGCGCATGATTCTCTTCGCCAGTTTCCATAGAAATCAGTATGATAAACCCATGAGGGTTAGCTTACAGTTGATATTAAATTGATCGGGATATTAAATTGATTTAATGTTTAATGAAGTGCTTTAATTCATATTTCAGGAAAAACTAGGTACACTTTACAGCATAACAAAAATGCCCCTAATAATAAAATAGTTAAAAGATGAAAGTTGACATAAATAACAACCAATTTGAAGCTTCGATAGATCATTCATCATTATTTTAAAATTGAAAAAAACTTTGATAGATATATTATAAATTGTATGTAAATTATTAAATGTCATAAATTATGTCAATGAGCATTATTTCATTTAATTAATTTAATTGTAAAATATAATCAATTGAAAACAATGAGTGAGTACCAGAATCTGTTGTTGAGTAAAAGGTCCCGCCGATGTTTGCAATGCCGTGAGCAAACGGGACGAGACTGCAACGTTTTGAAGCCGCTTCGTCAGCTTCAAATGGCGGTCGTTGTGTCCTTTGAGATAGATAGTTTTACTCTTAAATTTAGATTTCATTAAAATATTTTTATCAATGCATTGATTGAGAAAGGAATAATACAGGCAGCAAAATTTCATACTGGCAATATTTGCGTATAAAATTTGTCTCGTATATTTACACTGTTCATAAGCAGTGCTGGACTCACAAAGCTTTGAAACCGTCGTCAGTTCTGAGTGTCCTAGAAGCCCTTTAATATAATTATGACCTAAGATCGAGAGCACTTGCTTCACAATTCTGAAAATATATTATGTTCTAAATCAATTTCTTTTTACATTCACATTATTACAGTTAGAATCAACCTCTAACTAAGTAAGAATTTTCCTTAATTCAGTATGTATTCTCAGTTACAGTTTTGTATGATTGAACATATTCATTCGCTATATTTTTGTATTATAATGGCCTTTTCAAACTACAAGTTCTTCTCTCTAGTTCTCTACTGGAATACGGAAAAAAGTCGAAAAACCTCTGTGCACTGTGCTGCCTGTTTTTAATTTCTCTTTGTCTTGATCGTTTTTTCTTTAACATTACTTTACAATAGCAAAAATGTATGTAAAATTTATGGCCTCCTATGCATTTATTACAACTTTATACCAACTTACATCATTTTAAGCCAATGTTCTTTCACTACCATTTTATGATTTTAGTAAGAAATTCCATTAAATATTCATTGCTGTACAGTTTTAATTACTTTTTTAACTTTAAAAACTCTTTAAAAGTAAGAACTTTAATATACCCCACTTAACTCCAAACGAAATTACCACCTTTGTTTACTACAGAAAGAATTAATAGATAATTAGACAAGGCCCTAGATATGAGTATTCAGAAATATAATATGTATAATCAAAGCTGCTTACAGAGTAATCAACGCAATGTTCGATGGCATGATTCAAAAGTTCATCGAAATTTTAAATGGGAAATCGGAATCCATACTTCGATTTAGTTCATTCCTCTCATGGCTCCAAAACCTCCCATCAAAGTAAAAAACTTAGTACTTACATTTTTAAAATTTATGGGCATCTTTTTTTTGTGCAGCTCAATTTTCTAAATCCGTAATGCAGAATTCGAAAACACCATACCTTTATATTGAAAAATAAGACATACCAAACTACGATGTGTCCCAGTTACGTTTGTTAGTTCTCTGGTGAATATAAATATGTATATTAAGTAACTTTTCGCTCAGCAAGGAATACACATTTGACTTCACACTGCGCATTAGATGTGTCGAGCGTCAGAAAGAATTTTGAGTCTTGTTGCATTTCAAAGGTCGACACATCTTCGCTTTGAAACGCCTTTCGACCTGAGATGCTTTTCGCAAAGCGCGTCGCGTTATCTTAATCTCCGACAACTCGCTCGGCTGCACTATTGTGTAAACTCTTCCACTTCGCTGACGTATGCAGGAGTCATCGCGAGGAAGGTAATATTTCTGCCCTTTGAGCCGACTCTATTCTGCTACGCTGCCTTACGCCTCGGTGCACTTGAATAGTCTTTTGTTCCTCGACTGGTATCGCCTGATTGTTCGTGATTAGAAGTTGAATTGAAAGCATATCTATTTGCACATATAGTTCATTCTTCGTTCTTTACCTTTTAATCGATTTGAAAGGGATTCATACCTTGATTTGTATGCTGTTGTAGTTTTTAATTTCAGTGCTTTAAGCGTCGTTAACCATATAGAACTGTTGCAAAGTAAGATTTATTACGAATAGCAGTTTTATATCTTTTCACTTTTATTTATTTCTTCGTTTCCTTCGTATTTTCCTCGATGCTTGCCTCTAGATATCGTATTGTTTCTAAGTTTAACTAACAATTCTTCTTAGAAGTTAAATATGTTTTATATAATCAATATTTTACACACGACTTCATCTGCGTATAATCAGTGTGTACAACTAATAATATTTTTGCTACTTTCAAACAATACTACAAAGACCCTTTTTTGCCGTAGTGGAATTGTTGAATTTTAAAAATTTTCATTATGAACAAATATCCTACCCCATCTTTCAAAGTATGAGAACGTAACCATCACAAAATCTGACTTACTCTTGCATTTATAATAGTGCTCTATGACAAGCAAGATATGCAGTAAATAAAAATAGACCAACAACAACTTTTAATCATCGATATTCTGGGAGACATAATACTAAAGAAAAAGATAAAGTTACAGGAAATCGAACCGCTTTCTTTTTTGTATACTTTGTCTTAAGAAATGTCTTTTCAGATAAATGAATGACAAACAGACAGACGGGTCGTGACCCCGAGCCTGATGGTAAATGTACGACGTCTTCAGCAATTGATTTATTTCAAACATATGTATGTATGACCTGCATATACAACATATATGTATGATCAAAGATAAGAAACAATGTTATTTTAAAGTGCAAACAAATCCGCATTATAATTTTGGATTAAATCAAACAAATTGAATAGTTGGTGTTGAATGAATTTAAAAATTTATGTAACAGTGAAGGAAAACTTGGTGACGAACACCTTAAAGTTGATCACAATGTGTTTCCAGATGTGTGACCAACCCGTACTACCAAGCCTTCTTACACGAAATACATGTCGAAAAGTATTTTAGTACAATAAAAATGGGTTTAAAAACGAAGTTGTACATGTCCAAAGATCATTTAACATAAGCTACCGCTTTATCAGCTTACCACAGCCCCAGATAAAATGAAATTTTTTCACTCATCTAGTTCAAGTCTTAAATAAACGTAAAGCCGTAAAAAAGAAAAAGGCATGATTATTTTAAAAGCCATTTCAACTATAATGCATACAATACACCAAAATACAATTTGTTAAACTATTCAGATGAGTTTTTCCCAGTTCATTTACGAAAGTCCTCTGCCACTTAGCGCTAAAATAAAAATTAAATGCTCCATAAATCATTGTACAGCAGACAGCGAGGGCGCTATAATAAACTGACTCCTTATTAATAATAACTTGTTGACGCTTGTTACACCGTGAAAGCCTCCGGATTAAAGCCTGATCTCATTTGCATCAAGTTTAGACTATAAAACACTTTGATGGTGTTTGGGTAGGGTAAATGCTTAGTTTGGTAGAGTTTTAACACATCGGTTGATATTTTAAACATGAAAGGCCCAACATGAAGCTAAAGTAGTAGAAGCTTTGTGTATATGTGAAGGCTTGTGTTTGAATACTAGTTATATTTGTATTCATGTACATGCTATATTTGTGTAATATATGTACATATAAGCAATTACTGTGATGGAGAAAGATCAAATATCATTCGGTACAACAATATAAGAAATCGTCGTGGGAAACACTTTAGAATTCTCCTTTTAGAGTTCAGCTTTTAAAGTTACAGGAGAGTTCTCGAAGGCGTGTGGAATCGGTCGGCACTTGACCCATCTATGTATATCTATATATCTAGCGAAACACTGATAATAATTAATCGCTACGCCACGAAATTATTGTAAAAAAATTGACAGGCACTCAATATTTGCGCGCATAACAATGGTTTATATAAAGTTAAACATTTCGCTCCCTCGTTATCAAATATCACGATCATAAAATAAACTCTAGTTATATTTTTTACGATCTATTTATGTTGAAAAAAACATTAAATAAAACTTTGGTCTGATTACATTTAACCTTATGCACATAAAACAGCTTTTATCGAAGTAATATAAAGTGGTACAATTTTTTGTACTTAACAGTTAGGTTATTCACTGGACATTAAAATAATAGCAATAACGCATACATACTATGTGTATGGAACCTAATTACATTTACAATAAATTTAACCTTCACAATCGACATACATAGGTACCTTAAATAAAATATTTTTTTTAATTATTCAGTATATAGATATCTCATATTTTAAAACCTAGTACTTTTAAAAGATCAAATCTGAGATGCTTGTGGGTTAAATAATTTTTTTCTAGCATTGCCATAAAATAAATTTAAACCACTATTTGCATTAATTTTAATAACTCGGAACTGTCACTTTAAGGGTATAATTTTTAATGTGCCTACAATAGCTATTTTCTTTTACTTTACAATTCAACAAGGGTTAACTGGTGGAGAGTGCTATTAGGCATTCAGTTCGCCCTTTGTTTTTGTTGTGCCTTTTGTATGTTCAAACAAGACTAGATAAAGAAAAAAAGTAGCAAGTTAGTCATTTTAAGCGTAATATACCTTTTCATAATAAATATTTATCAATTGTTTTGATTGTACCGGCCCGTTGGCCATAGCCAGATTGCGACTAATTAGATCAAATTCCATTTAAAGATTGCATTTATTGAACTGATTGCATTGAATCCAATCAACTTATTGCATAGATACACTAAAAGGGGGACAAAGTCGTTTCAATCCGAAATTGTTTACGAAGTACCCTTTGAAGTCAGTTTACCATCGTGCCGTTAGGTAAAGACATTCTATGTAGAATGTGCATTTGCAAATTGGGTAACATGGTACCCTTCAACGTGGCTATCTTACCCCTATATTTTAAATAACCTATGACACTAGGGAAAATTAAGGAAGAGAGCAACCGACCCCGAAAAGATGATATGCGACCCTGCACTAACTAGTGTATATCACATTATGTAATATATTTATGTATGTGACTAGCGGTTATAAGAGAGTGTATTAGTAATGAAGGTCGCCGCGAGTAAAATATGCTCTTAAACATTTTGTAGAAAGATCTAATTAAAGCAGAATCAGATATTTTCAAAGTAATTAAGCAAACACCTATCGAACAAAAAAACTCACTTCGGTCCGCTTGAGGCATTCACTGATATTATTCGCCTACAATTGTAATAATATCAGCCATACATTTAGTCACATAAATGTAATTGTAGGTATATTTTATATGTACAAGTATATACATAAATATATTTCACTTGATATACAATTATTGGCAAAAAGCAAAATCAAGAAATTATCGTGTCCTAGTATTGCTACGTTGCTTTTTTACAAAAACAGAATTATATGTATATAAGATAGTTTATCCTCCCATCCATATATGTAGGTACCGATCGAATAGATATGCAATTGATATTGAATACAGTATTAATACTAAAATATTTCGTTGCCATGGTAACATATCGAATATTGTGACCACTCTGTACCCGTGTTCGAAATGAGAGAGAATAGCGAATTAATAGGCTATACGAGATGAAGCATTCTCCGGTATCGTGTTCCCCAATTAGGATGATATTATTATTAGGAGCGTGGAACATTTTTGGTGTAAAAGAATATATATCCACATAAATGTTAATTATTATATATAAATTGATGTTACATTTTCTGCCACCATATAGAGGTTATTGTTAAGTATATCGTTGTTGGAAGATACAGAAACCCGATAGAGCCTATTTCGCTGAATATCGATTTCCACGAATCAAACTCTGTGTCAACATAAATTAGCATAAGTTTTCTATCGTTGGGACATTAAGTCTATTCACTGCAAAAATGTCAGTGAAACTTAGAAATAACCAATTTTCAATGGCCATCAAATATTTTATCATTTTCATGTGGTAGTTACATTATTAAATTATTTTCAATTTACAAGAAACTTTCTATTCAATTTTAGTTTCATAGCACAATACGTTGTGTTAGTTTGGGTTATAACAGTAATTCCTCCTATAATACATAAATACAAAATCACAAATATTCCTAATGTTAGAATTAAAGTTCATGTGTTTATTTCAATACCTGAAAATTTTAAACCTTAGAGACATGTATGATATCCTATCAAAAACATAACCACGTGGGAAAATTTCAGTGTCACCAATAAAAGGATGGAGATCAAATCACGTGCTTAATATGTAGTTATTTAATGCATCGCAATTTTGTAATTTATAACTAGAAAAGTATAGAGCAATGTTGTAGAAAGTAAACTATAAAGTATCTGAGGATAATAATACAACCATACATATAAGTCACTTATACGTACGTTTTATATTCAATGGACATTCACTATATACATATGTGTAGAAATATGCCAATATTTCTCTGTGACCGCGAACCTCGCGAACGGGGTCGAAATCTTGGCATATTTTCACGCGATCAATTCCAACGATATTAAAAAGGATCAAGATTCTATAGGTTCATATTGCAACAAGCATTTATGAATCAAGTAGTATGTAGTGTGCATGATTTATCGTCAAATTAACATTGTCAAATGAAGTGGGTTAGCCCTTCTCACGGATAGCAATTCCCTATTTCTGACAGGGTACTAGGATGTCTGTCGCACTTGTTACAAACAGGCAGTAATCCTTAAACCTCATTAGGATTTTAGGAAGTTTTAGTAAGTCTGTAATTAAAATTATCACTAAGACGAAAAGACAACGGCGTGAAAGACCATGATGAAGTCTGTTAAAATCAAGCGCCAGTGTAACCATATCATAGCTTTAAATAAATATTTCCTTTTTAAATAGTTCATGGCTTCGAACTCATCCATTCACAGTGAGACAGTACAAATTCCAGCGACCTGCATAAACTCTGTCGCAACTTTAATGTAAATGCAAACATTTCCATTATTTTACCACTCTCCATGAAACTGAAAATCTTTTAAATCAGTCCCCATTTAAAGTTCGACTAAGTTTAAATTCAAAATACGATTATACAAGAAGCAAAGTTGGGAGCGATATGTAACTTGAAGGACATAATGCGTTACGATCCATATGTCGTCTACTGATGTATTAACTTTTAACTTCATAGTAATGATAGCGGTTTCTAAAGTGATTTCCGGCAGCAGCCATTCGTGACTGCTGCCTGTTCGTTTGCTCCTCTATTGCAATAAAAAAATATATTTGATTGCAGAGAGTGTATATGCGTTCCACTTGTCATCTAATAACCTATGATTTTATTGTAAGGTGATCAAGAATCTGCCTCATAAATCCGTATCACTGAGAATCCCAAAAACTTGGTAGGTGTATTTGTGATCGCAGCAATGACAAAAGTGCTATGCGTAACTCTTTAAAATAGTACATTTATGAACTAAGTAAGGAGCACTATTTGAGAACACACATAAATATACATAATAGGGGACAACTCAAGTATATGTACATACATCGCTGCACTAAAGACGCACTTCACGGCGTCCACTCCGTGTGTACCGAGCCATCTGAATACCTGCATAACATTATTATGGAGTGTGGCCAACCAACCGCGAAGCGAGCCAAGTCGTAAGTCCTTCTAAATTCAGACCGCCTCTTACAAGCGCTTTCACTGATCCCTCTTTGTTATTGGTGGGTTTTTGCGTTTGATGTGCATTGAAGGTATATATTGTCTTATTTGAAAATACGTATTTTTATATAGATATATATTGTTAAGTACCACTGCTGGGCACAAGTTCTCCCGCAATGCCAGGAGTCTATTACTTTCTGTAATACATTACTATCAACCTCGATACGTAACATTTTTAGGATTTAATAAAATTAACATTTTTAGGATTTAGTGAAATGTTTAATTTAACATTACACGGGTTTGCGTAGCCACCACAACCCTGCGGCAATTGTCTCAAATTTCAGGCTCAAATGAATCTGAATGCAAATTTACTTTACGCTTCTAAGCGGTTTAGTAAATGACCACAGGGTTGCTCCAAATTTAGCTAATGTAATGCTACTGCTATTTATCTTATTTGGCCAGTCAATAAAGTTGAAAATAATATTTTTTCCATAAAAATTAAAATGTTTAATAACGTATTATAATAAAAAATGTTATACCAGTATAATTTCAGATGAACATTTTAACAGTAGAAATAAATATTTAAACGCATTACATTTAATTCTATCCTTATATACCAAGACATACAGTGAACAGATGATGTCTTCTTTGATTTTTTCATCAAGTGTCAACGTAAGAACCACCCAATATGATTGTTATAACAATAAAATACGTTATGTTACCGAATTCACATTTAAGAAGACAATATTTAAACTGATAATACAAGTATTTAGAATGGATTCTTGCATCGTTTGAAAAGTTCCTTCACAAAATTTCAGGCGTTAGGGAATAAAATCCTAAATGCTTCGAACGATATGCAACTGGAAGAATATCCGAAACACCTTACAAAACCACCGATTGAATCGCGGCTGCTACATACGTATGTACGTATCTTTTGGTAATGCGACAGCGTAAGACGGATTTCTCGGCTCCACGTGCGACAAACCAGCCACTTCGAACAGTTCCGACGTCACACAAATGCGCCAAGAAATCCGCATATAAAATATATAATTCTACGTAACCTTCACATGTTTGTGTACAGTTTCGATTTCTTTTTTGTCGTCCGAATACAATTTCAATTTAAACAAATTGAGAAAGTCTCTGAGGAATTGATTAAAATGATATTGGAGTTAGACGAAAATTCAGTTAGAGTGGAAGATTTGAACGGTTTATTGGCCAACGTCGATGGTCTGAAGATATTGAATATCAAATTGATTGCTTGAGAAATCTTGTCAACAGATATTTGAATGAGCTGTCTATTGAAGATAACTTCTTGAGTGTCAATTTTATTAGATTAACATCGTTCGGCAAATAGATATTATTTCTAGTTAATCTTGTAAATTTACTTAGATTTACAGTGATTTAATGACATTATGAATTCTGTTATGCCTCAGTTCGTAACTGGAAATTTATCGCAATTTTGAAAGAACAGAACCATCAAGGGGATAAACAAGGTTAGGACTCATGGTTTAGTATTATTACAATATCAGAATCACAAACACACATAACCAACAAGAGAATGATTTATGCATTTTTTATATCATTCCGATTCTTGTCTCAACTAGACCATCTATTTGAGGACTGCACTATTAATTGCCAACGAATTGCAGCCTTTGATCTTAACCACCTGATCATTATCGATTATCGATATAGAGGGAGCGGTAGTCTGTAATTATTCTAATGTTCCAATTAAAATGTTCACAAATACATTTATTATTCAGCGTCTCTGCAATTCTGTACCCCATCATATGCGATTATTTTAATCTGCGCGTTACCACTCGCATTACAGTTCTCACCGGTCGCATTTGCAAACAGAAAATACGAACCGAGAACTTGCATTTTCTCTTCGATATTTTTATACGAAATACTCGCGCTGGCGGGAAGTATGTTTATTTATTTGAAAGTATAAGGTTTCTTGAGCGTGATTTTAAGATTAGCTTCTTGAGCTTTACAAAAACTAGTTAGCTTTACAAAAAGCGTTCGGTGTGAAATGTAAATTTTAACGTACATAAGTAAAATCACCTAGATTTTAATATATATCTTTTCATTTGCTTTCGTAACGTTTCAGTATTTTTCCATACCGAAAAGCTAGTGGTTGTTAAGTGTCTAACCATGTAAATTGGCTTACAATTGCAACGGGCTTTAACGGAGCTGCCCTAGCCTATTCTGGCAACGTTTTCTTACTCTAGCAAATTTCAGACAGACCGCCGACGTGACGAGGTGTAATAGCGTTTTAACAACAGACAATTGCGTTACTCGCAACCTTTGTAAAGATTACCAAAAGACCTAAAAAAAATATGAAAGAACTAACGATATAGACGACGCATACGTGTATTGGTTATTAAATGAATTTGTTTTAAAATTTTGGATTTATGAAATTTCGCTGCAGAAATTATTGCGTGGTTCGCCATTGCGTCCCTATGACCACATTTACAGCCATATTTATTTAGTGCACATTATACCGCCGGTGACCTGGATAGGATACATGACTCTCTCGGGTATACATTAAAACGTAATAGCGTTTTGTTATTGCCGTTTCCGACAGATATTTCCATCGCTAAAATATTTGCAGCATCCACCCTGTGTTCTAATATGGATACCGCATCATCCCAAATACCAACAACGATTTACCCAATGCATCATCAGTATGAGTCATGATAAAAATATTATTATTAGTGTGAGTGAAAAGTCAAGAGATAGTCCTTTTATGGACGGGGCCAGTCGTAACCCGAAGGCCATTTTAGTCCAATTATTTGTCAGATTCAATACGTAATGATTAATAATTAAAATTCTGAGATATCAAAACGGCGTTTATAGCTGAACTACCAAATAATCAGTTAACTATATAAGTTAAAAAAAGTTAACTATCCATTAAAATGTTAAATGTTAATATTATCTATAAGTAATATTTTATTTAGTTATCTTTTGTGAGACTAAATTAATTCAAGTAATTTTTTGCACTTCCCTCGAAACAGATTTACGTAGTATCCTAACAATTCTATGGTCCATCCTACACTCATTCCAACTGGACAGGTACGTAGCAACTCAATACATCATGTAATATTCGTACTCTTCCTCAATTTTGCGTCCGTAGTAAAAACCAAACTAAGTTTAAAAGATAGTTTTATCTCTAGACAGAGTTAACATTACGATTGCGGCCACAAACCGACGGTCTTAGCTTTTCATAGCCACGGAGTCGATTTCAGCTGACGTCCAACTTTATTAGGAAAGTGTATTTTTATTTTAAAACGTAAGTTAAATGTCTTACTGCTAACTGTAAAATTTAAATTAACTGCAAACATACTCGTAGAGGAATAGTTTGCCTATAATATTATTCGTTTTCCTAAATCGTGATTACTTTTACATAGGTAGTTCTTATTATTTTTTCCGATGTGAGTATAAATAATTTTATTTACAAAATTATAAGGAAAAACGTAATATTTTTACACTAGTTACTATAAGCTGTAAAGGCAACATTTCAAACATACAAGTGTTCTAAAAAATCAGCTCGCTATTTTCACGTACGAAGCCGCCCGATAATCCGATATTTAGTTTGGTTAAGTGGTGGTAAATGCTAGCACTTTGTATGTTTTTGTTACTGGAAAATGTTTTAGTGAGTTAATAAATACAAATGATAATATAGAAATGTTACCCTTACAGAAAAATTAAAAGCTGACGTAAAGTATGAGAAAAAATATGTATTTGGCTAACCTTTTTCTGATAAAGTAACTACATGTATGTGGGCTTTGTCGCTAAGAATTAGCATCATCATTACAAGTCTGTCTTAGTCCACTGCTGGAAATAGACCTTCTCAGGGCCAAATCGATCCAAACTGCAGAACTCGATTACCGCAACGTTTGTGGATTCTTCGGCGGACATAATCAGGTCACTGACACTTTAGTTGGGCTATACTATGTATTAACTTTGGATCTCTGCCTAATAGTTTTATTTCTTATCTTATCCTTTAGAACAACTTCGGAAATAGCTTGTCTTAGTGTAAGTAACTTCGAACTAGTGAATTACGCGTACTTTGAAAATCCACGTCCAAGTCACGTCATAAGAAATACAATGCAATGGTTACACTTAAATAATATGAAATTGCAAAGACAAGTAAAGTACCTACTCACCGTCTGTACCAAATGTTTGGTGGGATATTAACTGCCAAGATATATGTATCGCTTTCTATCCGCCTGGAAAACGAGCACCTAAAACTGTGTTTCATTGTCATGATGCACTTTATTGTGTCACGTGTCTCAAGCAAATATAAAACAGACACGCTTCACAACGACACGACATAAAAGTTTTCCACTCCTCAAATCTAAGTGGCTCTCCTACTATGTTCGAGAGTTGTTAACGTAGATAATGGGCTATGTAAAATACTTTATAGACAAAAATTTCGCACTACTTTGTAAGTTTTATGAAGACTTAGTTACGATTTTAACCTTTATAAAATGTCATAGACTTAATTCTAGCCGAAAGCTATTCGCCCTGTTCTGTAAGATAGAGGTGAAATAGTTTTTAACATGAATAACTATCTTATTATAGGTATGACCTATTTTCAACTTTATAAACAGACAATATATCACCTACCAATTTTAAAAGATAAGCGCGTTAATTATCAGAGCCAGGATCAAGACCGGGATGAACATACTATTAGTAATGAAGTTCCTATTCATATCTAGGTTTAAGTTAACGATGTAGTAAATACTAAAAATAATTTAATGTTAATAACAACCTTTTTAAAAGCAAGCTTTTATTACCGGTGCATTCGTTTTGGTATTCTCCTCATCGAGCCCTTTCATTTGATACCTATAATGCGGTGGTGCAGAAAAAATAACAAGTACGCCATCTTGTATAAGCCGCCATATTGGAATTAGAATGACGTCATTTAGTTAGCATTCATTGTCATCCAGATTAAGCGTGTATACCAAATTTCAGCTGAATCGGTTAAAGATAACTTGTCTAAAATTTCGTCGCAAGGTTCCCGCCCGGATAAACATAAATACATACATACCAAGTTAATGAAGAGCTTTTAAAATTATCATATAAAAGAAACAATCGTGAACTCTTAAACTCATGCTTTATAAGTATACTATATAGCACCAGTTATCAAGTCTACCTGCCGTGACTTAATACCGTCGAGATGCTCATAAAAATGCCCTTTGCGATTCAGTCAGTCAGCATAATCGTTTATCACAGAATCGGATGATTGAGTTGGCAGCTCAAGAACAATGTAATAAGATCAAGAGGTGTGTAAAGGGTACCTATCTGAGCCCTCTTTTGAAGTCATGTTCCATAGTAATCCAAGCAGTGTCTTGGAAATAAGGAGTGAGTACATTAACCCTTGTTAGATGCTTTGACAACACGGACCCTTCTCAAATTTCGTAACGCACAAACGTGTATGCAAATAAAATTTGCTATTGCCCCTATGACTTTTTACGAACGGTGAGCTTATCCGGATTACTAGTACAAAGGAGTTGTGAGACTTTGAAACGTAAGCAAAAATCGAGTATTGTGATGTCTTTTATCTCGTCTCACGATACTACTGATCGCAATTCGTACCTACACATGCATACATACGTATAAAAGATAAATAAAAAATGATTACCTTTTTGCGTACATTATAATTAATTAAAATAATGTTGCAGTAGTATACTAAAACAACGTTTTATTTTGTAATTGAGAAGAACTATTTACAAAATCAATAAGTATTTTTATTCATCAATGTTTTTTGAACTTAAAAATGTATTTTTTTAAACCGGCTTGTATGCATGAAGAGAATGATGAATGTAGATGAAGCACGGCAGGTTTGTAAGGACAGAGATATTTGGCACTCGCTGC
>DWGJ01000413.1:0-31291 GCA_018246895.1 Aspitha aspitha aspitha
GGACAGGGATATTTGGCACTCGCTGCTTTCTGCCTACCCCGCAAGGGACCTGGCGTGACGATATGTTGTTGTTGTTGAATTCTTTCTAAGATGGTTGAACTTTAGAAAAGATTTTTCTTTTCCTTGGTTCAAAATACTTGTTAATCAATCGTATGCAAACGGTCCACGGGATTCAATGAAAAGGAAAAATTAAAGAAATACCAATGAATAAAGCTAATTAAGTGTCGAAGCAGTCTTGACACTTATTTGCGCTGTATATGCGCTTATTTGCACTGTATAAACACACGGCTATCCGATAATAATTAGTCATTGTAATACGTTAATCTATGCAATTTCAAGCAGGGTTAAAATTCTATTACATGTCTAGAACATTCTATCAAATATTTGGAATGTTCTACAATTATGGAGGTTACTTCTAAAATCAAATTTGTGCTGAAGTTTGATATTTTTTGTCACACTGACAGATCCATCCCTATTTGATTCCAAAGTTGACCTTGTACTATGGTGACAGTACAGCTGATAAATTACATATATACAAGCTATATAGTACTTAAATAGATAGTTTTACACACCCAGACACAGAACTAGAATTCCTTGTTATATGCTCCTGAAATGTTTATCCCAAGGTATAGAATAGAACGTCAGTAAAAAATTTCCAGTTTAATAACAAGAACAACATTGCCTTCAATAACTTACGATTTCGCTATTGAGAGAGGTATGCTGAGATATTAATCTCACTTCAAAACTAAAGGTAAACGGTAGGTACATCCGACTACCTTGATCTTAATGGTTATGAAGGGCGTTCATACCAAACATTTAAATTCCTATATCATCGGCTCAGTAACCTCAAGGTTTATGGACATTTGAATTGAATGATATTAAAAGTGTACCATATAGATTTTTTAATCTATGGTGTGTTGACAGTCATGCTGGGTCATAGACAATGCGGATACGAATTTGAAATGAATGGATTATTGAAATGTTTTATATATAAATTTGTTATACGAGCCTTGAATTTATATCTGTGCATCGTTACTTCTAAGAAATGATGTATTTAATGTACTTTCCGTTGACAATCCTAAATACACAATGAAACTGATACGCTACTTGGTTTTAATACACAACTAAATCAAATTTCCACACAGGAACTTTCATAAATTCTTATTATTCACCTTTTTATATGGTTTTAACTGGATCTAATTGGATTTAGGGATGAACGAGTTAATACACCATAATTTGTAGAATTGTACTGTTACTTTGTACAATCTATTACTTTTGGGGTAGAGAAGCGACTTCGAGAAGCTTAAATTCGTGAACATCGCCTGTTATTATGAGCGCAATTAGTATTAACTAGTATGATCGCTATTAGAGGTTACATTCGCAGGCCTTAATCGATGCTACATTAATTAGCTTTGCCTAAAACTTTCGAATTTCGTAGAAAAAACCTAAGTTAACACCACAAAAATTAGGATAATCGAAACTTCTCCAACAACCAACCAGTATGGTTATTTGGAATTAATTCCAACAGAAACAATTTAGAACTCTATAAATGAGTGGAAAAACTTGGGTAAATTGTTCGCGTTTTTAACGCTACAGCTGCGGCAATCAAATTTCTTAGTAGCGGTCGGTTATATAACTCGGGGGGCAGCACGCGAGGCGCCAATCTTACCCACAATCAGCGCTCGCATCGCTTAGATTACACCTCCTGAACAACACCGTTTACAACCCACGCGAATAACGAAACTGCTTCGACATAAAATAGTTTTTCCGACCCTTTTATTGGTCTACTGGATACCGGTATCCTCTCACAGTGAGGTTTTAGTTTACTCACACGCCTTAAAAACATTCTATTTTATAACATGCTATAATCTAAGGAGTCCAAATTTCCACATGATATTTACCTTCATCGTTATTGCTAGTGATATTTGGAACGTAACCTCATTATCTATTCCCCATTATCCAGACCAGAACCCATATTATCCAAAGTTAAAAATTGGAGTCGCACGCCTGTGTCGCGTGTGAAGAATGCCATTACATAAGCCATCAGAGTGTGGTAGGATACGACCCAAGTTCTACCCTAGCACCAGCTCAATATATTACGAGTTCTAAGTTGGTTCATTTACCAGCCTTAACCTGTTAACTATCAAATGTCAATATTGGAACTCCAGTGTAATAAGTTATTCCGAAACAATGTAATATCTACATATTAATACCAATTGTTTATTGAATCAGTTTAAGTAACTTGTAATTAATATTCTAGTAATCGGAATAATTGATCATCTCTCTTATCATATGCGATAATGTTAAAACAAAATCATTTGAAGAACTAATCGAAAAAGTACATAAAATCAGTTCCTTTTGGTTAAGTTTTGAAGAATTACGAAATTTTAACACTGTTATGTTATGAAAATGCTCATAACGGTCTTAACAGCTTTATTATCGGTAAATCTATCAGCGTCGGCTTTGGTTTCGCTGTAATCTGTCAAAATTACTTTCATTAAACAAAATTTATTCATATTTTCCCTTCCAAAGTCTATTCTTACGTGCGCAGTTCATGGCAGCCATTACGGTTGCTGGCAACAAAACACAGATTAACTTTAAGGACTCGATCATTAGTCATGTAATAATAACTGTACTTTTGCATAATTTATGACGTGTTATTTAAGGGCAAAGAAAGCATCGTTGATGCCCTAATTTTCTTTACCTTTCCTACGGTATTGGGGCGATACGACCATTAGTTACATAGTCAACTTGATTTGAGTGGTCACGGCAGCACATACGCAGTTTAAACCAATTTCAAATAGATTGAAACCACCACACACTTTAAAAAAATGTGAATTTTACAAATTAAAAAACAGGTAGGTATTCTCGAATAACCATCTTCGAGGATGATCTTACTACGTCCAGATCTACGTCTTTCGATTTCTCATTTTTCATTATTTTTACATGGCTACACTACCACCCAAATGAAAGTTGGTCTGGCAACATTTTGGATGTATGCGAATAAAACAATGCATCAGTAATTTTATAATTTCAAAAACAACAAAAATTGTATTGGATCTATCTAAAAATAATGTACGTACTTATCATTAGTTCGAACCTACATAGGTATAAATGGTTATGTATAAACGACTGCATAAAACTGAGAATTTGGCACACTCAACATTGAATTACATTATACAACACATATCGTACGTAAGATCTTAACTCGTAGCCTATTTCCTCCTCTATAAGTAGCAGGTCAGTGGGCAAGCCGGAACCCGTCTGATATCGATCCAAGGAGCGGAGTCGGCGACCGCACAGCTGTACATTCAGAACAGTTTTCACTGAAATAGATTTTAATTACCAAACATGTAATATTACTATGGACACATACCTTATCACAGCACACTGCTAATAGAGATAATATTTTACGATTGGGAGGCTTAGAATTAATCTTTTTCGAAGACAAGTAAATATACATATATAAGTTTATAAGTTGTTCCATGGCATTCTATTAAGAGGCTGTTGACTAAACTCAGTTTTTTAATACCCATATTTAGATGAACAATTGTTGATGTATTGAATATGTTAAAATTTTTTTCGTAGGTAAGTAAATATAAATACACTAGCCAATTGACAAGATTTCTGAAATAAATCACTTAAAACTCATCGCCCTTATGACAGACAAACCTATATTGTCACGCTAAAAAACAAAGGACTACACATGTGTAATAAAGTGTTAAGAATGCTTAATGTATTTATTGATATTTAATTTAAATGCATTCTTAATTTTATTAAGATTCAAAAACGTATTATCGTAAAGGGAACCTTTAAACTCATTTACATTTCTCGGTAATGTTTCTCTTGGTTTCCTTTAGTTTAGTCAGAGCTTAAATTGGTGGAGCTTTGAGTGCTTTAACCCTCGCGTCACGCGCCGCTGCCGCCGGAAGCAACCGCCGCGTGCGTTACAGGCTCCGCTGGAGTTGGCGGCGATTTCCGTGCGGTAACGTAGATAATATTGTTGTTTAATTACACTTTTCGTAGTTCCTCAGTCGGTGCCGTGACGTATAATTTTGTGCGGTACACTGCTTGTAATTAGGATCGAGATTGGAATCTAAAGAGAAATGTTTAAAAATGCCATAATTACGTATTTGTATCAATCAGAAAAGAATGATATAGATTTAAAAAGATAAGTATCGTAATTAATTATATAAAATGCTTTATGATTGTTTAATGTATTCACCAAAATAGCGTTGGAATTAATTTGGGAACGAACATTTCAAAAGCTGTTTTTATCTACATCAACATTAACATTACCATTTTATATAGAAGAGAATATGTTTTATATATTTTTAATTAGTTTTCCTATATTATTGTTCACATGTATCCTTGGCGTTTTATTCCGTCCCATTGTTAAGTGCATAACATTTCAGTGTAAGTTACCTCACTATTTGTAACCTCTATGTAAAATTTTATTGTCTATTGTCGTCGCTATCTTATGTACATTGTCTTGTCATTCTGTCTGTAACAGTTGGCTGCTAAGTATGACCCGTAATGCCTAGTTACGTGCTCACTAGAAAATATGGTAGGGTCTTATTTCAATAATAAATAAACTAAAACATAAATTTAGAAAGCCAACATTATACACTATTCGCTTGCTTGTGAATACGAATTCCGTTATCCACCTCCGTTTAATTTTAGTCTCATATTTTTCTCGGTTCGGTCCCCTACAAAATTCCGATGTCCGCCAAGCCTGCCGTAAGGAACTTCGTTCCAATAAACATATTAACTCCGTATAAAGATTTGTTATTTATTTCTAGAAGGTTTACGAATAGTTTTGACTTGGTTGATAAAATCATTAATCCTTACTTAATTAGTTTTGTAATTAAACAGTATGTATGGTATGGGTTATTATTTTTTATTTGCTATCTTTTCAAACTGACCCGCATCTGATTGTTAATCTTCATAATTGCTTAATAATTGAAGGAAAATAATAAAGCATCTTCAAATTTCATAATTATTTTAATAAAATTCTTTGAATAAATTAAGTTTTCAATCAAGATTAAGCGAGTGGCCTTCTATAGTTAAAAATAAAAATTGGCCTTAAAAATACGTTTTCTTACTTTTTTAAAAGCAAATATCATTTGAATTGTTATTAAATGTTTAAAACTAAATTATTTCATGATCATCGTACAGATATGAAATAAACGTTTAACATCTTACATGTTCCTAATATTGTTCGTACCTTTTGGGTAACATGTAATGGTCCTTTAACATGTACATTACAGTACCTATAAAGATATCATACGACGATTCTAGCGTGAACTAACAATCGTATAAAATTTATGCATTTCTTGCAATACAACGGAAGGTTCATATTGAGTGTAACAGCTAAGTATACCGCGCCTATAACTGGGTTAACAAAGTGGGACAGCTCGTGAGGTGCGATTTTCGAATGCTTACTTTGTATATTATTTGAAAGAAATTCATTCCGTTATCTATGCCGCATATACATTATTACATAAGAATATTTAATTTGGGTCAGGTTGAAAAAAATACTGCAAATGTTTTAAAAAATATATATGTAGACGTGTGTGAAGTTGTTCCAAAACATTAGCATTAATTGATAAGAAATACTAATGTATGTAAATAGGCTGTATAATAAACACGGAGGATTATTGCCAATGCTCCGCGGTAATGATTAATCAAATTGATTCGTTGTCGCAGCACGTATAATCAACTAGCTGTGCCCCACGGTTTCACCGGCGGTAATTAGTGAACAATCTATTAAAAAACTACACATTTTAAGAACGTCACGCTATGATTACTACAAAAAATTACAGGCAAAATGGAAGGAAAAATGAATAAAGGAACGCTTTTTCGTTGCTGCACCACTCCTATTAATTAGAGCGTGATGTTATATAGCCTAAAGCCTTCCTCAATAAAGGGCCTATTCAACACAAAAGTATTTTTTCAATTCGAACCAGTACTTCTTGAGATTAACGCGTTCAACCAAACAAACTAACAAACTGTTCAGCTTTATAATATTAGTATACACTAGTATACATACCAGATAAAAAGCTATATACCGGAAGAAGACAGTCCTGCAGTATGTATGTTTGTGCCTGCCATGAACGTTAATGTGACGAGACGTGACGAGGCGAGCCCGTGCTCCATTGGAGGAATTAATTCTTCAACAATAAACAAACTGTCAATGTCATACTGACTGCGAACAACATTAAACATTATTTTTCTTTACAAACTTACATTCTATTCTATTGCGTTTTGTCAGTAATGGTTTTTCCGACGTAATGTTTGATTCTCGGTATTACCAAACGTAACGTAGGTCAAACAGCGAATTTCAGTTGTATTTCGGTCGTTGTTTGTTAGCAAAGAATTATCTTAAGATACCGTCCCATTAAAAAAATTATTTTACTGATAGAATGATAAATTGTACAAGATTAACATATTTATGCTTTTTTTTATATAAAAACTAAAATAAGTGACAAAAAATGAACATGAGAGCATAAATACAGTGCACGGTAAAACGGTAATGGTTGAAAGGAAAACAAGGAAAGTTGTAATTTTATAAACCACTAAAAATATCATCGCGCTCGGATGAAATGTTAAATTTCTTTAGTCGAATGATGTTCCCGTTAGCCCTCGTGTAACTGTTCAATGTCCATGATTGTTCATTGTCCTTACGGTAAACAAAAAAAATTAAAAAACCCACTCGACATCTCGACCGGGTCAATTCTCCCCAAAAATGGATAGCTCGCACTCGTACTCACATTTGAGAATGATCTTGGTAAAGCAAAGATACTTTTATAACATTTGTGACTATATTGGTCCCGACTATAAAATTCCGCAATTACGTGAGTTTATATTCTGCATTAAAATATTACAAGGGTTTATCGGATCCCTGAACTAGTTTTTTTATTTTAATTTTTTTATTTACTTCATGTTTTTACGCAGTGGAGTTTTTTAATTTTTTTATTATTTTTCTTATTACCCACTTTTCAGTGTGTACAAAAGTACTAATACGCCGTTTTATTTGATGCCCCACATGATACATTCAAGAAACTTTACGTGTTTATCAAGCAATGGCAAGTAAAGTAGGGAATAAAAGCTAGTTACATGTTATGTGAAATGTGCTAATTAAAACCTTTTATTTGATACTTCACACGGTACCCTTCAAAGACATTTCCCTTTTTATTCTCGACATAATTGCCGCTAGCGGGCACCATATTGAATTCAGTGAGACGTCACATATCTTAGGACACTTGGGGTATAAACACGTATTTTTTGCCACCTTTGTTATATAAATTGGTAAAGGGGTTTGGAAAATATTCGGGAATAAAGAATATTAGAAACAAATAAATAAACTAACAAGATACGCGCGAACAACATTACTTCTCTTTACAGTCGGGTAAAAAAAGCCAGCTTGCTATTATACATATGGGTTGAAATGTTAAAAATATAACATGTAGGTATTTATTGAGTTTCAACGCATTTTTGTTCCAAATACATACACAAAAAAATCTCTACTTCTACTTATTGTGGTACAGTACACGATATCCCAACATAAAGCTTCTTTCTCATTGTGTCTAGAAAGTCTTAAGCCACGTCTAACTCATTAACATAGACTGCGGTACAGGAAACAGAATTTGTTATTGATCGAGGCTATTTACAGACGATAAACATGATTGGAATAACTATACCTGAGCCATACGAATTTTACAAAATGTTTTTTAACCGTAATGACAATGTGATATAAATATATTACATACCTTATAATGAAAATAACAACAGTAATAATAAAATTTATTAGAAAAAAATCATCTTTCACACAATAAATTGTCGTAATAGGTCTCTATTATCGTGCTTATTGCAAAAAGTATTACGTTCGGAAGCGTTTTTGCAAATTCTCACGTGCTTCTTAAGATGCGTTGGATGAATATTAAGGACATTTAGTGGACATCATCGTGGAAATCATCAAAGGAGCAGGCTGGTTTACAAATACAATTATTTTTGATATAAAATATGTAGAAAAATGTCATAAAATGAGTCTTATCGCATTATGAGTCATAAAGTAAGTAGATTATTTCCGTTCGGGAATTAAACGGTTTACTTTAATAAATTAGTTAAGAAATAATAGGTTGTATCTGTGTAACACTATTAACATATTGTATGCGAATATAAACTATGTCTTATTATAAGATGTGAATAACGTAACACCTCTGCTCGGCATGTAATATTTATAAGTCACAATATGCATAATATATGTAGTATTTATTACACTCATATTGTTTCCGGTCTACGTGTCGTCAGATGTCACGGTAATAAAATTTAAATACTAACTACGAGTTGCCTAGGTTCTGAATACTACTGAATACCAATACGTTATAAAATACTTGTACTATTCAAAAAGGACAAATATACTGCTGCCACGTGATTTCTAGAGGTAAGAAAAACGTACGCTACTACGAGTATACAGTACTATACAATACGCTACTATGTATAGACTATACTAAACCCAGTTAGCCAACGCAATGTTTGGTAAATTTCACATCCCATTAGCACATTAAGAGCTATTTCATGATATTCCGACTTTCGGTCTAATCATCATCATCAATAGAGCTGAAACCAGAATCAGCGACAGCGTGTGTACAAAATCATACTGAAATCCGTCTTGAATAGTGTAAGACGAATTTTAATTTGCTATAATCTACAATTAACAAGAAAACAGTCATGGTACTCGATTTTAGCGTTCAACCAACTTCATGATATTTCGAGATAATCGAGCCTACTTTTAAAGTAGGTTATTGAAACTTTTTTACTAAGTTTATAAATATTTGTAGACATGCCGCTTGCCGAATGGCTGTTTTTTGTAACGCAATCTGTTACCGATGTTCCTGGCTGTTCGCAAAACGAACGCACGGCTGTGACTTTCCGGGGCATAATTTCACAGTCACGGTGATGCATTGTACATTGTACGGAGTGCGTGCGCGAAGGAGGTAGAGCGAGACAGCGCGAGTGTTCCTGCCGCTCGTCGTTTCTAGACAACAATGAGCGAGTTTCTGCTCAGCTCAAAAATAAAGCTAATACGACATTGTTTTTTTACACCCCATCCGACATAGATAAAGGTCTAAAATTATGACCTGAAGGAAAAGGAAATGTTATGGTCCGTCGGCTTGTTATTGCATAAATAATAGCAGGCAAGTCTAATTGGCTGCAATAGAAAACAGACACGAGTTTAATGAACCGGCCGGAGTTCTTGACATATTGCGTTGCAACTGACACACTAAATATTTACATACTAACAGTCATTAATTAGCTGGTTTTATAAGAATGTATGTACAAATAATTTTGGGCATCTTTGTTTTCTCTATAACAACTGGTAGTAGGAAGTAAGATATATAAAGCATTTATTAACAGTAGAATTATTTTGTCTTGAGTTCTCAATATCAGGTGACTTTATTAATCGGTGTTTGGCGGTTCCTAAGTGTCTATGTGGATGGGTTGGGGTTTTAAATGTTTCAAAAGTAGTTTATAAATTAACATTAAGCAATTAACTGTTATGTTAGTGTCAAGTAATCGGAAAGCACGAAACAGTCTGCCAAATATTTTACTGCATTAATTTGAGAGTAGAGATATATATTATATGAAAGATCAATATTTTTAACATCATGCCTTTTGTACATGCCATGAGCATCGGACTGTTCTCTCTCGCAGGTTCTAATTGATAACCCAATTGGTACAAAAGAAAAATATTCATATGATATGTGTCATTTATCTTTGGTATTTTGTCTCCGGATGGCGAGCTTTGTATGTTAGTGCTCAATGCCTTTCACTTCTCTTGAAAAGGAAACCAGCTGCGAAATTAGACGTGATGTTACTCAGACAAATGGCTAAAGAAACTCTCTAAAGTAACAATAATTCCTTATATAAATAATATTTTGTTATTCATATTACTATCTTATCTTCAATAATCACATATTGTCAAGTCTATAGAAGCAGATATCGTTGCGTCTTTACGTAAAGAACTACAATTAGGAACTCTATCCATATAAAATTTCCGCTCTATTATCTATTTGCATAAATATGTAATAGGAACAGCGGAAAAGTAAATAAGGTGCACTTTAATAAGTTGTAAACAGAATGTTAGGAATTTTTTTAAATATAAACGGTAACGTGTTAAAACACAATGTAATACTCAAAAAATATTTGATATTGAAAAATTAGAAGTGATAAAAGCGGGGTATTGGGTTTGAATCCAGTACTCCGAAGGTCTGAAGTTGAAATCCTGGGTTTCTTTAGCGCACCTCGTGGTTATAAATGGTTCATTTCGCGGTTACTGAGTTTTTGAAATTACACGATTTTCACCATAATTGTTTTCGATTCAAATGAAAATTTCGTTTTTGTAAATAAAGATAATATTTTGAATCCACGTTACTAAAAAAAATTGTTTCAAGGCTCATGTTGGCTAATCCATAATACAAACATTAAATAAATAAACTCAATATACCCGCAAACACAATTTTTATCGCAGCTACCGTCGGAAATGTTGTTAAATGTATTTTTGTTAATGACTGTTTTCTCGCAAAGTGAAATGTAAATTTCTTAGAGAAAATAAATTCTTTAACCCCAAATAAAAGCCGTAAATAATTGTAGTTCTCAAATAATTCTTAAGAAAACCTCGTCCAGGCATATCTCTATCGCCAACGGTAGACTCACACTGTTTAGGTACAAATACATTAATTTATCTGTTTAGCTACAAAATCATTAATTTATAAGTGTTAATATAAATTATAAGTTATAAGTTGGTAACCTTGAGTACTAAATGTCTTTTTTTCGCTCACCGAGCCTATAATAATATTCCAAGACAATGCAAATCGACTATCTCATTCGCACCTCCTATGTATGTCTCGCGCTCGCATCTACAGCTATCTTATATGCTTGTCTGGCGAGGAATTGGAACTATCTAAACTGTCTGGCTGATAAAGAAACATCTTTTGATAGTTACCCAAACGGTATATAAATAAATCTAATTTTTCTAATATGGAAGTAACAGAAGTTTCCCACCATCGAATACCACTCGCAGTGCTGCTAATAGCAGTCCACTCTCTAGAGACAATAATACAAGAAGCAGTAAAAGCAAAAAGTTGGAGAGTATTTCTGAAATAAAGAATACTTTGCCACTTAGAAAGTTTCTACCTAATAATAATATTAGAATTTAAATCAACACGCGCGGCGATTGGTTTAGGTTGAGGCGAGGAACAGATAATGAATATGAGCATTATCATTTTCTTTTACTTTTAAATAACCCAATGTATAAGCATATATTTATAGCATATTTTTATTACAGTATTAATAAACCTGTTAACTAATAGGACTTTCTTAAAAACCACCAAGCCAATTATCCACAAAATAGAACTACTATTTTAAAACAATTTTGTTGCGAGAAAAGAAAGTACACTTTGAAATGTCTAAGAATAATCCACCTAACCAGACTTCCTATCAAAAAATATTACCAACAGAGCGGCCGATCCCTATGGCTATAATAAAATGTTTAAAAAATATGTCAGAAGTTATAACACAAGAAAAATTGAACGATTTAAGTATTCTAAGGCAGCGCGTGTCGCATAATCACTGGAACAACTCAACAACGTAACCGCTGCCTACAAAATCTGCGGCAGCGTGCGTCAGAGGCTGGCCGCCGAAACAGACGCGCGACGTGCGTACTGTATGTATCGCTTAGAAGAACAAAGACTTCGAGATAATATTATGTGGCGCACGAGAAATGCAGTTAAGAATACGCCAATATATACTCGTAAATGCGCCGTTCATGCACATGGACTTCGTCACAGTTTAGGGCCATTCAATGTTGTGTGTAGTCATTGTACCGCATTGCATTTTCCTGAAGAACGTGAATCAAATGCTAACATTTTTGGGGATTGTTGTTTACATGGACGGATTTCAATGAAACCACAGAATTTTGTAATGAACTCATACGTCTATTTTTGAGCCGTCACATATATTCCGACGGATTTCACAGAAAAATAAGAAACATAAATACGTGTCTTTCTAGCGTCATTTAATTTGGAAGATGACAGAACAATAAATAGCCATGGGATTTACAGTTTTATTGTTACGAACAACTACGAATATATCATAAAATGAACATGACAGCTCATCCGACGCAAAACGTTTAAGGCGTTATTGAATGGCCCCAGTACAGTCAACTATATATTTTTAAAATCCTGATGATGCAACTTATGAGCGAGTTAATAATCCCTTGAATTCTGGAGTCAATATTGCTTTCCTGGAGTTATTGAAGCACATTATTCGAGTGTAACGGTTATGATTATGGTACGAGGGATAATGTATGGTACGAGACGTAGAGGAAGAGGTTAATCAGTTAACTTCTGCGCAGGGAAATCTCCATATTTATTTATTTCAAGCTTTCATTCAGACAGTCAGAGCAAGGAGACTACAGAAGATTTAACCTAACCTGTAATGAGGTTTGTGCAGTGTTTACACATGCTGATCAAAGCTCTCCAGACACCGAAACCATTGTTAATCAACGTAAAAAAATACTGTATTTTTAAAGAACATTGATTAACGACTTGAACTAGCACAAAGACGTGCGTTTCGACCAGTATACATATTGGAGTAACCCGTTTTATTGATGATTTATCCGAAAAAAAAATGTCACTCTTGTTGAAATAAAAATGTTTACTTTTTTTCGTTCCTAGTTTGACAAAATATTACAAGGAAAATTTTAAAGATGCAATGGCATTATTGTTCGACATCTCGGATCGCCAGATTTTTTTTTATCACTATGACAGCGAATCCTAAGTAGCCGGAAATAACACAGTCATTGCGAATAAATTTAGAAGACGAGACAACCTTAGAAGGCTATGATATCTGGCAGATATTGAGAAAAAAAATTGGTCATACTTCACATTCAGTTTCGAATGAAATACCTTTCAGGTATAGTAGGTACCCCTCTGTCTTGAAAATCAAACCTGGATCTTTGAAAGCAAAAAAATCAGCAGAAAAGGGCGTTTTTCTAATCGATGAAACGTCAATGCTTCCAAAATACGCATTACAAAACATTGACCAACTTTTGCGGTCCATTGGAAATCCGGAACTTCCATTTGGTGGAAAAGTAATTGTACTCGGTGGAGAATTTCCTCAATGTCTACCTATGTCTGCGAACAAACAAAAACGAGTTTCTAGATCTTTCTATTAAACTATGTTCTTTATGGTCATGTTTTAAGATGTTTAAATCGGAAGAAAATATGTGTATTGATTTTATCAACACAAATGTTTTGCTCTTTGGCAACGACAATTTGCTGAATAGCGATTACAGTTAAGCAACGGTGAAGTGCCAGTAAATACACTAGAAAATTGAGTAGCCAGAAGATATATAATTTCAAATAATAATCGAATTAATGAAGTTTTTGGAAATAGCATGGTTTGGTAAACATTTTGAGGCAATGAAAGATACAGCAACACTGACGCCGCTCAATGTTGTAAAAATCAACAATGATATTATTGCTAAACTTCAGGAAAGATTAACCTGAAGGGAATGTTGAATTTACAACGGAATTTTTTAATTCTATTAATATTTAAGACATGAATCTATATGAATTGAAATTGAAAAATGCGAAAGCCTTTTACGATATTTGGATGATCGCAGTGTCTCTGTAACGGACTAAGACTCATTGTGACAAGTTTGTGTAATCACATAACAGAAGCAAACTGTTTCGATTCGTTGGAGACACAGTTGAAATATACGAGTAAGTTGGTGATTTTTTGGAGAGCTGGAAACACAGAAGTTGCCAATAATTTCGGTGGAAATGCACCTTATTATCGAATGTGAATAACCTCTATTTATTAACGATTTCTGTGTTTCATGCAGTGAAATCTAATGTAACGATTCAAGGTCGTGTGTAGATTATTGTGCGTTGATTAATATAATACGTTTATGGTACCATTTGAAATTCACTGTAGGTAGATTTATTTTACGTACTTTTTTCCCTCACAGCTACTTAATAATTACAAAGATGACCAAGCGACTAAGTGACTCGTGATAACACTTAATTATTTATAAGGCTACCTACACATTTCATTGTAAAGTGAATCTATTAAGCTATTTAAATAAAGTTCAATTCGTTAAATTAACCAATTAATTCAGATTAAATGGTTCTTTGTACAAATGAGCTGCTGATCTCTTTCTTTTTTACTAAGAAAATGTCTAGAACACTAGAAAGAACAAATGAATCGTCTAAGTATCCAAGAAAGGTGTGACGTGATGTCATCAAGTAAAGCAAATTATTTCAGTAGGTACATAGGAAGGTATACTCGTGAATGCCTATGGGGCTTATCACTATACAATAAAAAGCAAACTAACTCAACTGCGTTTTTCTATATTTACTTTTATCGCTCAAACTTAATTAGGTTTTCTAGTAGTAATTGTAGTACGTTTAGAGGGAATTGGGCTAGTGTTTTTTCCTTGGGGTCTTCCGAATGCACTCGTCACGTTCACGGAACTACGCAATATACTTTTCTATTTCTTCAGATAAAGAGAAAACTTTATAATGTATAAGCTATATTGTCGTCGGTCCTTTATTTAAATTGACATTACGCTATATGACTGTTTAAAAACTACCAACAAAACCCAATTCTTAAAATTTTAGTGTATACACTCTGTCAAGGAAGTATCAGGAATGGATTATTTGTTTTTGGATCTAAATTCTAAGTTTGTTTTTTTTGTTATTGTTAGATTGGCACAACTGTTTTCCATTTTGGCGCGGAATTTGAGTTGCATTTGTTATTTATATTAAATACATTGCTGTTTTTAGTTATATCATATTTAGCGTGTATTTCATAATGGACAAAACATCGAACAAAGAGTTTGTCTTAAATTTTGCATCGCCAATGGAATTTCATGTTCGGAGTCACTGAAAATGTTACATAAGGCTTACGGTGAATCGACTTTATCAAAAACTCGTGCTTATGAGTGGTACAAAGGGTTCAATCACAAGGGTTCGAGATATGATCGAAGATTTGGCTCGCTCTGGTAGGCCATCAACGTCTGCAACTGAAGTGCATCGCAAAAGTGAAGGAAATGGTGACTGAAAATCCTCATTCAACTTTGAGAGAGATAGCCACCGAACTTTCTGTATCTCACGAGTCAATGGTACGGCCATTTTAACTAATAATTTCGGTATGAAACATGTTGCCGTTCGGCTAGTCCCAAGAGACCTGAATTTTCTCCAAAATCTCAATCGCACAAGAGTCGCTGAGGACATGCTAGAACGAGTCAATTCCAACCCAACATTCATTAAACGCATTGTTACTGATGACGAGACTTGGGTTTATGAGTTTGACATGCTAACTAGTCAACAAGCATCGGAGTGGCGCCTTCCAACTGAACCGAAACCGAAAAAACCACGCCAAAGTCGTTCAAAAGTCAAAGTCATGTTGACTGTTTTCCTTGACTATCACGCTGTTGTGTACTCGGAATTCTTGCCGAAAAGTCAAACGGTAAAGGAATATTATTTGAGCGTTATGCGGCGTTTAAGAGAGCAAATTAGACGAAAAAGGCCAAATTTGTGGAAAGAAAATACTTGGATCTTGCGCCATGATAATGCGCCCTTGATAAGGCCATCATTTTGAATGAATTTTCTCCCAAACACTCAACAAATACCATCGAGCAATCACCATATTCACCAGATATGGCTCCAGCCGACATCTTTCTTTTTCCTAAACTCAAATTACCACTTCGTGGCACTTGTTTTCAATCGGTAGATGACATAGAGGAGAATTCGCGGGGAGAACTGATCTCAATTCCAGAAACAGCATTTAAAAATGTTTAGATGATTGGATTACTCGCTGGCGTAAGTGTATATTTCTGAAGGAGCATACTTTGAAGGTGATAAAATAAATTTGGATGAATAAAAAAGTTGGTGTATTATTGACCTTTTCCCGGTAATTTCTTGACAGAGTAGTATATCTATTTATATGTTCCGGCTAAGCGATAAAGTATTTTGACCGACTTTGACGGAACTTTGATTGGCAGATAGCTGATGTTAGGAAGCGACGTAAGCTACTTATATTTTAGGAAAAAAATATATTTTCAAGGTACCACCAACATAGTATTCCAGGCAGAGAAAACGGTGGGGTGCAGTTCGATACCTGGTCGTCGTATATTAATACGATTATTAGTATACGACGTTGTTTTCGTCTAGTTGACGAGTCATCGAACTATTTGTAGGAATTTTGATCGCAATGGACAGGTTTTTGAACTCCGAAATTTGAGATGCATTGGCTTTTAAATTCAGATAGTAGTAAATCTCTTAAAAGTTTTACAGATCTCTTTTAAATATTTTACGAAATGATTAATTTGTATTAATGTATAAAAATTATAAATAATATTTATCCCTTACCAGTTTTCTGATTTACTATACACTTTATTTTTATTTCAGGTTATATTACTAAAAATTATCCAGTTTCGCAAATAAGTGTAAGTTTATCCACATTACTTTTAATTCATATAATATTCATATTAAGTATTGTTGTTTTGATTACGTCAAGGATGTCTCCGTCTCAGCTGTCAAGAGGCCGTAAAATAACGCGTTTATAAATATAGTCAGAGTTTGCCTTTTGATCAATAAGTTGCCAAATCTTATCTGTAAAATTCTATTTGGCAAAGAAATAATTAAATTGCCATTTACCTGAGGTCAAATGTCTGACACGACAATGATCCGATGTTACTCATATATTGAATGCAAAAAAATTAAGCATGTACATATTTAACTGATGTCTTATTTTATTTTCATATAAGTCATAGGAAATATACTCGTATATAGAAAAAATGTAAACAAATGTTTATTCTTGAGTTTTTTATTTTTTAATAGTGCTCTTCTAGTACTTGACATCTGTTATGGCCTTCTGTTTAAAACTTTCCTGTTATTGCAGCCTTTCACTGTCTTTCCCAAAGTGGTCGATAATGCAGTCTTGTGGGCGCTGGGGGATATCAGGGAGTCGGTAAAGGGACTAGCTAGATAAACTTAGGCGGCGAATAAATTATTTGGACGGCAGACGGATATAAGACTCGTCAGGTATATTCAAAATAGAGTAATTTTGAGGGCGCTCTGAAAATTATTGATCCTCAAAGCGTTAAAAAAAGTAGAGAATGTATATGTCGTACTCTTGTATTACTTTGACATAAAGTGGTGATTGTGCCAATGGGTTCTGATTGGGTTTTATTATTTCAATTGATGTGCCAGCACAATAAAACGACTATGACTTAACATTTTCTAGAAGGTACTATGCTCCGCTGTTGGTCGATGGTTGCAGGGTTATTATATTTTTCTATTACAATAGATAATTCAAAAAATACTCAGGAAAAAATATTCTTTCGATGGTTTTAATTAAAATCATTTAGATTTAAGAAACTACTATATTGATTTACTGATTTAGTAACTGTAAATACATTTAACATTCAGATAAAGTTGTACAATTTTTCAGAAATAAATATAATAATTTTCATAGCACGATATGTGTCTGCAGATGTTAAAATTTTCACGTTTTGAATCGAATAATTGAAACCATGTACTTACCAATGCGTAATTTGTTGACCGTAAATGTATTTATAGAGCATGTTATGTTGTTGAATTCCAACTGAACTGTTTTCCGTGTTAACACAGACAATACATTATTGTTACTAAAACCGATACAGGGCTCGTTTGTCACTCCTGGCGTCATTTTGCCCTTGACTTAGGTTTAATAACGGATTTACAGGTGTTTGATTTAGACTTCGTACTCTTTGTTCAAAATTCGTTGTTATAAATGCATGCACCACTGACGTTGAAGGGGAAAAGTATAATCTTCCAAGTTATTGAAGGTGATTTAAGGTGAAGTCTCGTGATCTGCAAACAAGGAAATTAAAACGTTAATAAGAGTGAAAGATAATATAAAATACTATACTTATTACACATATAATTTTTAGGAGTCTTCGTTTGATTTTACGTACATATACGATCTCATCATCATCTCGTACTTGTGTACGTTTATGACGCAAAAGCGAAATGACTTAATTCGATGAAATTCCGTATGGCTCTTATTCATCATGCACAATTTCAATTAGTAATCTTTATGGTTTTTATGAAGTTCATTTATATCTCAGTTAGTATTCATTATCTTTTATGTTTTACGGCACAGAGACGTGAATGTACCCACCATGACGTAAAGCAAAAGCAATATCTACACAATTAAAATTAAGAGATATAATAGCTAAAGAAAAAGGACGAAGGTGCCGAGTGATGTGACTTTCATGCATGTTGTAAATCAACCGATGGTGCGATGACGAAGATAACGACGAATTAAAATGGAAATTATAAAAATGCATTGCTAAAACGCTATGTAAAATTATATTGCCTGCACTGATAACGCCAACGATTTTTAACGATGTTATGGCTAACGCTTATCAGTAATAAATGAAAATATTTGATCATTTAAAATGTTTTTTAAAACATTCATTCCTGTAGTGCACTTCGTTAAATGTTCACGTCATGACTATTGACTCTATTATTGAGTATTCTGTGAAGTATGCTCTGTAGCGATTACGTTCTACTTCATTTATCTATGGTTTATGTTTGTAACGCGGCGTGTATCATAACCATGAGATAAAATCGCACGAAGGACATTTAACTAAATTTTTATGGTAGTTTCGTGTTTTATTTTATTATTCTAACATAAAATGAGAAAAATATTTTCTGAAAACTTTTTATTGTTAGCACTAAATACTTATACAATACATATTATGTCAAGCCAGCGATTGGGCGTGATCATGGAATTAATGTTATGAATACATTTTATGCCAAACCAAGATGTGATTTACAGCTCGTAAAAGAAATTATCGTAACCAGATTTAAAAATTTGTTAGCAGTTACCAGTTACTCCATACGTACGGAATACGGGATGAATTATTATCCATAATGTTATTTAAACAAGTATTCAGTAAAGTGATTGATATTAAATATTACATTTACTAATATCGAGAAGTGTACAGAAACAAAACCAACGCGTTATCACGCTCAGGTACTAGACAATGTCAATAAACCCGAGTTCATAAAACTAGCGGTTTTCGCCTTAAACAAAAATGTAGCCGCGACTTCATCCAAATAGCTTTTTTGTACAATTTTTTGTAAACAGCGACCTATGCCACATGTCGCTTATGACAAACTTCTAACGTTATCAGTTCAATGTTTACAGTTAAATGAAATGAAATTATGTTAATAATAAAAGTTATAGGTTGATTGGTAGCGTATGCTATGAGGCGTAAAGTTCGACGTTTGTAATCCTCTAAGCTTATGATAATCGGGGCCGGGGACCGTGGGTTCAATTCCCACTTAGAACTAAGATTTGTGTTATACTTATCCAGAGTTTGTTCTGCTTCTGCTTTAAGATTATCTAGAGACACATTTATCAAAAAAAATATATATATATACGTAGCTTATCAGTTCGCTGGTCATCGTTGCACATCCAGGCTCTGCCTAATTACATGTATCAGATAGCCTTGGGTGATGACTTCCCAAGGTAATATTATTTTATAGCAATGTGTTGTATATGTGAAATGAAGAAATAATATGAGCAAAATACTTGCTTACACTCTTATCATTAGTCTATAACTGAACTCGAGACTGCTCGTCGGATACAAGGCCAAGGGCCATACTAAGATCTTATCACAGCACAATGTCCTTATTTTATCTCATGTTTACCTTATTATGATACTAGTTGTTATTATATTTTTAACTGGATTAAATCTTATCATTAATTGCTTATATTTCCATCAATATACCTAACATTGAATTATGTTCATTTAGCTAAATATTTATCCAAACATAAGTCATTGGAGCAGCCGTTGAAGCTACCATTTTATCTCACAAAAAATAAGCTGTCACAGGACATCCAGCAGATGTGAAACATCCATATTGATGGTTATTGAGAGGATTTAAATTAAAGAAAATAAATACATATCTAGTCTAGATAAATTAAAACATACATTCTTTAATAACATAAATATAATGTTTTTATTAAAATATTATATACTGAATATAAATTGCAAAACATAGGTATTTCATACAGATTTTCTAGACTGCAATTACAAAATATGCAAATGCAAAGTATAGTATGTATATTATTTGCACCAAGTAGTTAAACCATCCTGCTCATACAAGTTGAGTTGATTAAGCTCAAATGCGCTTTTCACGCTTACTAGATAAGGATATCAAAGTAATTAAATTAAAATAAAACTAAAGATTGAATTAAGGAATATATTACGTAATGATGTATGAAAAGCGATTTTGAAAGAAAATTTCCATTCATACAAATGTTTTGCAGCTTGCAGCCAGTTACTCAGTAAACTTTTTCTAACATATTATATGTATTTTGTCAAATTATTTTTAATGTTATATAGATATGATAAGAAGCAAAACAGCCGTCAATGATTAATACATTTTATCAGTATGGCTTTCCAAATATCCTATATCCTATATGTTATTTCTAAAATGTGTTTTTTGTGGGTGCTTGTGATTTATCAAATTTGATGATTGAAACACCATTTTAAACAGTTTTCTATTAAAAAAAAATCACCAAATATACAGTAACTTTTGTTAAAATAGGTATCATTATATATTTAATTTTTCTAAGATACTGGCTGAAATGTTTAGCAATATTGTCTTTAAGAAACATCTGTAAAATAAAAAGTTTAAAAGATATCTTTACAATTCTCTGTTTCATTATTATATTGAGTGAACATTCACACGGGTCAGGGAGTTGAGTATATTTATACTTTATACATAGGTATGAGGTATTTGTAAGTGAAATAACAAAATGTTAACAATAATTTAAGTATGTATGTATAATAATGTAGTTACATATCAATATACTTATTTAAACAGTGAATATAACAGTTTAAAAGTTTTTCAATGATGTGGGGAGTTTTACATAACGAGACCAAAACAACAAAAGGGTCAATACCGCATTTCATTTACATAAGTATAAATATAATTTGACGATTTAAGAATTAAAGATACTTGCGTTGTATTCATATTGTTTGAGATAAAATAAAAAATCAGTAATATTTTTAACTTAAAATTGACATTGTACCTACACACAATAATACAAAAACAGGTGACGAAAGTAAATAAATTACAAAATCAGTATCAATAAATAATACAATGAGGTGAGAAAGAATAGCTTCATCACTGGCAAGTTTTTTCAATCAACCCACCATAAATATTATTAAACTATAAATACAACAGAGGTGTTTTCTATGTATACTTTTGTATGTATGTATACATATATAATTAATGTACTTAATTTTTAATTCATAATTATAATTTTATATTAATAATATATATTATACTTACTGTTTTATTTATGCCAATATGTACTTAATAATTTTAAATTCGTTTGTTTATAAAACGCATCAAGTACCATTTGCAATTTTTGTTTTTTTTTGTTTCGATTGTAATTTACCATATTTAGTTTAAGATTGTAATAAAGGACTAGACCTACCTATTTAGATTTCCATTGCGAAAATTTGAAACGACGGTATGAAAAGTATCGATCGTATAATTACTACAGATTTTGGATTTTATACACTCTTACTATGAAATTAAACATGTCTTATGTTTAGACGGATAAAGTCACTTCACTAGCGGTTAATTTCGATAAATTATTGCGGTGTACAAAGCACGCGAATACACGCATAGCCGTATTTTAAAGTAATACAACCGACTCGGACGATCGCTCGATTGAAACTGCGTGCGGGCGGTGCGGTCATGCGATGCGAAGCCGGCAAATCCGACAACACAAACGCGCCGAACGCGTTTCGGTAATGAAGAAGCTAGCAATCCTGTAAAATATGAAGTAAACATTTCCTAAACGTTTCAGACGAACACGTCATTCGCCTGAATACGCAAGTACACAGTGAGAATTTATTGTTGACGTAAATAATCTATCTATCTTCTGTAATCAGTAGTTATTAGATTCGATACACATTTTATAATTAATTTTTGCATAATGTTATCTTTTTTATGCTAGCTGGTGACACAGATATCCAACCATAAAGAGCATTGAAGTCTTACTTATTTATTTGCACGAAATTGGGGTTTACAACGATCTTTGCTTTATGGTACAGCGCACAATTTACGATTATGATGGCATAGACCGTTAGTCTGACTAAGTTGTTCAAAGTTTGTTCTTTTATCTCAAAACTACATTTATAGTGAATCCACAATAGAAATATGATTTGATTTGGATTTAGAATATGATCGAAATTTGAATTTAACAGCCATATTGCCTTAAAAACTGTACAACGACACGAAGTTCGTTGAGCTAAGCACCATGACAAAAAATGAACTGTGAACTAAAATGACACGGTATTGCTTCGTCACTTTGACGTTTGAATGTTGTTTTTCTGTAACTGTTTTGTGATCCTCATGGACTAAATTTAATAAATGTAACTGTATTCAGGTGCCATTATTCACTGCACTTAATGAGTAAAAAATCTTTCGATACTAAACAAACAATGTTTTTTGTAAAAGAATAAAGTGTCTACAAGCTCCAATATATTGTACTCATTCACTAGGTATAAGTACCTACCAATAATATAAATTAAACAAAATAATCAATTCTAGTATGTTTCTATTTACTTCTTTAAATGATTCGTTGAATCTTGTTCTCGAACACTTCAAGGAATGTGGATAGAAAAGGCATCTAATTTAAATTAAAACTAAAATGTTTTAGTTACGTGCTCATCATCGGACCTCCAGGTTAGAGATTTAACGCCATTTATGGAACTGTTTATATATGTATTCTAGTTCTATGTAGTTGGAATACTGTTCTCTGGATTTTGGAGAATTATTTTATTGCCTATTTTATATTTTACTATACAAACAATCCCTAATTAACCAAAAATTAACGCAGTGCTAATTTAATACCAATTGATAAAATTTGATAAATTATAAATAAATTCCTGACACCGTGCCAGCCGCGGCACGGTGACGCGCCAATGGGAGCCAGAAATACGATATAACGTCATCTGGGAATACATACCTACTGCTGGTCATGACTTGGCAAATTCAATACGTAGAAATCTTATGGTGTTTTCCTGGAGGTGATAGGTTATACATGTACATTTCAAACGGAAAAGTATTTGTATAAAACATATCATAAATTGATATTGCCTTATTGGAGATTTGTTCGTTAACTTCGTTTTCTAAACCTATATGTACTTATGGTAATTAATTGGTTACCGTAATAGGATTGATCTCTCTCTGTAACCATATAACAGTGTCAATAAGGATCCGTAGCAAAAAGTTTAATAAGGATGACCATTGGAAGGGTAACTAATAAACATGAAAATGAATATACATTATGTACCATGTGATGAAAATGTAACAAGGAGATAAAAAGTTGACATGAATGCCGCCACGCGTGGTAATAGCGTGTTGACCTTTTTCATTCCACCAGTCCCGCCTAGCTGAATATTGGCATTTCCTGATCACCATCCATTGAAATTATTCGTCATTATAAGAGTAATTAGTGTTAATGTAGTGTCCTAATTAATAACAATGCGCCGTGTCAACCGTGTGCTACATCCACGCACTTCACTTTTGAATTTTCGACTGTCACCACGGGAACGAAAAATAGTTTTTTTTTTTAATGTACGAGAAGAAAGTTTATTAAAATATTGATGCGTGGGCCAAAGTACTTTGAACAAAAAAATAATATTTAAATATGAAGTGGTTATTTTACGTTGTTGTGCTTTTGTATATGTTTTATAGGGCAGGTAAGTTTAGTACTTATATTAATTTCATATCTACAGTTGTGTTGGATTTTGGGAAGGCGCACTTATTCAACAGAACAAAACAAAATGCTTGCAATCTTTTTATTTACCACTGTTGGGGCTTGGGTTCCACCGCAATTGGGGAAGCTACAAAATCTGTGTAAACATATATTTGAAAAATAAATTCTAATTTTGACATCGACCCCTGATTAACAGTTAAAACGTAATAATGTGTTTTTCGTTGATGTGAAATTTGTTTTAATAAAGAAGGAGAGTTAATCTCCTAGTTAATAGTGGGATTTCTTTAACTACAGTTTACGGCGCTAAAGCTAAAGAAATTGGCGGCTTGTCTATAGAACCTGTGGAATATGATGGAGACAAGAATTTTCTTGTACCGGGCGTTCGTAAAACTATAAGTTGCAAAGGTGCGAATAGAAATCAGAAGGTATGTATTACTTCAAGTTTAAGTAACGGCATGTTGCAGTTGCACGTTGACATGATTTGAAGTTATTTGATACATATTATATTATGAAGTACTAATTTCACGTAAAAACTACCTATTAGTCCAATATCAAAGGCCGCCCAGATTTAATTTATATTGTAGAAGACAAAACCTGGGGCTAATACACTTTAAAACAACTGCTTTTTAAAACATTATAATATCTAGCCACTACACCATCAGATAACATCACATCTTACCAGTTAATATTTTTAATAATATCGATTAATTAATAAACTAATTCAAACTAACAGTCCTATTCTTAGAGTTCTGTTGGAGGTTGTTTGCGAATGTCTATGGGCGGCATCGGTCACTTATAACTGCTGTCTGGTCGTTTGCTATTTTCATTTAAAAAAATATTATAAGTATACGGGTATGTATATATTGCTTCTACTCCGATATAATTTCAGCTGGAATGGTTCGATCGCGCAGGCGATCCAGTCAATAAGGTACCCACAAATCGTGTGTTTGTACAGGAGCATTTTGTGTCCTTAGTCCGAGCCCGGACTCGAATCCCAGTACTAGGGCTGATATTTTCTAGTATTACGGTAGATGACAGTGGCGTGTGGGAGTGTCGAGCTGGTGGCATAAAGCAAACTATTTCATTGTGTGTCATTGGTAAGTAATTGTATATTACTAACAGTACCCTACAGTTTCATTTTAGTACTATTTTTAGTACATCAGAAATAAGGTAGACTGTGTGCCCATTCCACTCAACCATAGATAAGTAAAGCGCCCATACATTTGTATGTTTGTTAATAATTTTTGTTTTTTATGTGTAGGTAAAATAATTTTAGAGCAGGTGAAACAGTTGAAACTATTATCTCTTACTAATCTGGAATGTGAGACGCAGCATTAGATGATCACGAATCTTTTCCTAATTTTATGACATGAAAATTTTTTATCCACTAGGTACAATGCGACATGTGACAGTAGAGGTAAATAACAAGGCGGATGTAATATCTTTTATTATGCATAATATAAAATGATTTATTCTCTCGACGACATATCCATCATCCATGATAGGTACATTAAATCAATATTCATATCGGGAACTGGAATTCACCTTGAAATAATAAGTTCAATATCTGCATTATTACATGTTCAAGTCGTGAGTCTTGAGACCTAGTCCTAGAAACGATCCTTCAAGCTATCGTTTCGAACAATTTTATTGACAGTATAATGTGAATACAACCATTATTTAATCGTTTGACAGTCAAGTATCGATGGATTACTTTAACCTTAAAGTGAAGTTACCTTGAAGTATGAACAGTCCGAATTAAATAGATTAGATATAATAAATGTTAAGATTCAAATATTTGTGTCTTATACATAAAATTAGGAGTTTCCAACGCTCTATGTTCTAAATTAAGAAGAAATAGGAATGCCTATGTTTCATTACATTTTTAGAGCCATCACACTTTGTGGACACTACTACAGAGGTGTCCGTGGACAGCGGCCGCTCCATAACGTTATCCTGCCAGGCGAGAGGTGATCCAGAGCCAAGGGTACAGTGGTACAGATATGGAGAAATAATCACGGGTAATTATTATTAAGACTTTTACATTATAAAAATGTAGGTATAATTACTTTTTGAAAGTCTAGATAGTAGGAAAACATCTATCTCCAATAAATGTTTTATATCGCTCGATGATTCTTCGAATGTAACTTCGAAGCATTATTTTTCCTATTGGTGTATTTCGCTAGACACGCCGCTTCCATTGACGCTGGTGTTGTTTTTGCCAAGCAATTACAGACGTTAATTTCCATGTAACTCCCATAAAATAGAATTTAGCAATATTTGAAATCATGCGGAACCATAGCTGCTAATGGTCCAGTTAACATAAAGTTGTATACATGTCCGTTTGTTACGCCTATAACAGGGAATAATATGTTTTTTTAGTTGGTTTCGATTGAATTAAATCCAACTTCAAAAACTTACTATTCCAAAACAAATTAATAGGTATGCACTAAAAAGAAAAAATAATTACTTGTTCTTCTACAAATCAATAATCAAAATACTTTTTGTACTAGGTACCTACCCCCGATAATATAATATAGGTACAATTATTGTTACTTTTGGAGTCGGTGTCAGCCAAGGTATGTTTGTAAACTTTGTAACTACATCCGTACGAGTACATACTCGTAGGTATAGGTGAGATGTGCTTGTGTCGCACGGACGTATATATTATATTATTGTCGGTACCTAGCTACCTAGTGCATAAAGTATGTTGATTATTAAGTTGTAGAAGAATACGTAATTTTCTTTTTTCTTTTTAGAGCGTACCTATTAATTTGTTTTGGAATAGTAAGTTTTTGAAGTTGGTTTTTGTTTTGTTAAAATTGCTGTTTATGTGTTATCTACATTTGTAAAAATATATTAAAAATGTTTACATTATAGTTCATGATCTGTCTTAATACTATAATATAGGTTCTAATCAATTTGGGATTAGATAGTCGTGTGTAAAATTGTGTCCAAAAATTATGTTGTCTAAATTTCACTTTACTGGTGCAATATTTACGTGACTAGGATTAGGAGGATTATTTACTTGACGAGCAAAAAGGCGCACTTATTACAAAAAACTATTAACAATTTGTTTCTAAACCAACTGGGAGATGAATGAAAATCATTCTCGGAGTAACTAATGCGATATTATTTCATTAAAAAAGGTAATATTTGCAATTAAGTCAGATAGAACGGATTACACCAATTATACTGATGAACTCAAGAATTAAAACTTCAAGAATTAAAACATTTAAACAACATAAAATGATACAAAAGAGGAAATAACTATAAAAATATCAAAGCAAGTCAAGGTGCCAAAGTAAATGTCGGAAAAATCAATGAAATAAATGAAAAATAATGTACTCGTAGTTTATAACACCATTCGTACATCACGCGTTCGTTCCGTCACGTCGTCTATTCACGCGTTAGGCAGTATTGTAATTTACGCATAGCAGTTGGTAAATACATATTTTATAACGTGTTCTTAAATTTTTGAATAAGTACCAAAAAAAAATAAGACCTTTGACATACCCATCCACGTTAACATTATAGGAAGTAATAAATTAATGTAGCGGTAACGTACGTAACAGGTTAATTGATTGTGTAACATTGTGTCATCGTTTTGCAGACAACGAATACAATTCAAAGTACATAGTAATGACGAAGTACAACAGTGAAGGATTCGAGGGCCTGCTCACAATAACGTCTTTGGAACCCGATGATAGCGGTGTATACACTTGCAACGCAATCCAAGAGAGTCCTTTTGTGGATGATTGTAACCATACACAGAGCCTCAACATAACTCTGCATGTGAATCGTATGTAACGTTTTTTTTTCAAATCGTAGACGTTGGGGCTGTTACGAGAATTTTTACCACAAAATCAAATGTGTCAATCTTATCTTTATGAGATCTCTAGGTGGTTTCTTCGCGTGAGGCGCCACCTTGCGTTGAAATATGAAACCAGTGGGGCTCTATGCCTTGCGTTGAAATGTTAAAACAGAGGGGCTCGTAAGTGTTTCTGGCAGCATGCAGATGGCGCGTCTCCTCATTTAATGTAATGACAATTATTTGTACTGATATTGAAGCAGTTAAAGATGAGTCAGCTGGTAACTACTGCTATGTCCTATCTTCCGCTTTCCGCGAAATTGTCTCGTCATTTTTAAATACAAAAAGCAAATATTATGGTTTTGTTTGTATAAAGATGCAAAGGGTGGCTTCGGATCAATCCAAACTATTATGTTAAGTAAGATTAGTTGTTAAGTACAGTAAAGATACATACATATATAAACCATATAGTGCGAGAGACAACACTTATTGGCACGTCGTTTATTAACTTACACATAAAATGCTTGAGGAATTTAGCGTTGGAAAATATGGCTACTTCATTGACTATAATTAACGCAATGTGTGTTCATTTTATATACACGGTAACTTTATTTTAGCATGCCTATGACAGATATATATGTACCTATGTGCCAATGAACCATTACAGATGCCCCTATATTCGGAGACGGAAATGGAACTTCCATTGTTTATGGGGTTGAAGGCGAAAGGTGAGCATATTGAGAATTTGAATTGTATTACATACGAGTACATATGTATATGTAACTTTAACGAAATATATATTTTATTTTTACTTCTACGAATAGTTTTCCGTGATTAACTTCGTCGTTCATTTCCTGGTTGTATATTTACATTGCAGAAAAATAAAATGTAATGTTTTGCCATGTTTTTATTTATTAATAATAATTCTCATGCCATTATTATTAATAATAATTCCGATGCGTGTAAAATACAGGTTTTAAATAATTTTATATCTTGTAAACGAATGTAAGCTGCAGATTCATGCGTGAAAGGTTTTAAATATACATAACGTCATATTACATTAATTGTGAAATCGGCACATTACATTAAATTAGGTGTGAAAATGATTTCACTTCTTTTAAATTCAGCTCACTTACCGTTCACAATACGAGACTGGAGGCAACGATGAGTGTAATCGCACTCATAGTGGACAGCTCTTCAGAGTACTCTTACTATGAGAATGGGCCTCGACGCTATTCACCCTTCGATAATGCGGGGTTTTATTTCAAATACTGCTTTTTTATGTCTTGCTATCCCAATGTATAATATTTTATTCACCAGCGCGAATATTTAATCGGATAAACATTTGTACAGTCTCAGGTACAAGGTCTTCGTACTGATGTCCTTATAAGAAACTAGCTGTGCCAACAGCTTCGCCCGCGTGGAAATCAGTATTTTACCGTTTTCGCAACATTTGTTATGTCTGCTCCACTCCTATTAGTCATTGCGTGATGTTATATAGCCTTCCTCAATAAATAGACTATTCAACACAAAAATAATTTTTCAATTCAAACCAGTAGTTCCTGCGATTCGCGCGTTCAACCAAACAAACTCTACAGCTTTATATTAGTATAGATTTGTTGCACCACTTTTCATATTCGTTTTGGTTTAAATACCTTTAAAATAAACATTTATTTTCGAGATAGGTGTAGAGTGAAATATTAATGAAGCTTGTACATATTTTCAGTGTGGATCTAGTGTGTTCAGCTAGTGGCTATCCGAAGCCTACATACAGGTGGTTTCAGCAAACCGACGATTTCCTTCTGGAAGCTCCGGAAGAGAATATTCAATTACAAAACGACGGATTTGATGCGGTACTCAGTGTTGCATTGAACGCGTCAACTTTTGGCAATAGATACACGTGTCGGGCATCGAATCGCTATGGTGACGTTGATAATATATTTACCATTTTAGAAACAAAAGGACCCGCGACTCCTACTGAGGTAAACTCCATGATTGTTTGTTTTATAAACCATTACAAAGTACACAACTGTTTCGATGCACAACGAGTTCATTGGTATCTCTAATTTATTTTTATACATATATCGTCTACGAAGAAACTAACTTAACTCATATAGAAAACAATGATAGCTTTTAATGTGATTATTGTACCGATGTATTTAGTGGGTCTGGGTTTATCGCAATAGATTTTTTTTAGTTGGTTATTCTGTTTTTTGTACAGGTGGAAATTAATGGGACTGATTATCACGCAATACAATTTAAAGTTACTTGGAATAATGGAATGTCTTTTCCTGTTTACGGTATGTGATTTATATCCTTTCCTCTTATCCTTTTTCTAAGTTTGAATGATATTATTCCTAATTACGATTGAATATTATTATCTAATCTTTAGTTGGTCATGTGAAACAGATGTTGTTATCGATTTTATTTAGTTATCTTTATTCACAGGTAATAAGACAAATGATATGTGTATTTAGGTATTTACCTAAAATAGAACATGTTTGTATTTGTTATTACATTTAAAACTGGGTATTCGTTACATTTTCCGTCATTTTATCGTAATATATACTATTTTAACATAGTGCAATAATAATGATAATACTATGTATTTTTTTTGCTTTTCATTTAATTATGCATTTTTTTGCTTTTGATTTAATCTAAAGTTTCAACTGAATATTTCTGATTTGAATTTATATCCCGTGAAGGTTTTGATGTTCAGTACAAAATACAAAATCACCAACACCTGAATTGGAAAGATTCTAAATTTGTACACTTAAAACCAGATCAGGAGCCTGGTTCTGGTAATTCAGAAGATCGTTATAGAGGTAAGTTACAAGCTTATAAGTATCAGTATCTAACCATTTTAACTAAAATTAAGTTAATCTCAATTATTTTTATTAATACACACCAATATCAAAGGATTGTAAGACTTGCAAATCCAATGTTGATGTAATAAATATATGTCAATCGGATTTTATTTGATATCGAAGCAGAAAACCAATCTTGTATTTGTTTTTTGTGATGCAATCGTTGTACTACTTTTAGATTTATTTTTTACATAATTACAAGCTGATACACAAAATCATACGCGTAATATGATAGAACCATTCTTTTTAGTTCTTTATGTAACTCTATCAAATTTGAATGAAGACACCGACTATATTATACGCTTGAGAGCTGTTAACAACGTCGGCGTATCTGCGTGGTCTTCAATTGTCACTGCGTCCACAGTCGTCCGAACGGAAGTATCAGGAGAATTAGAGGAAACGACAGTCAATACCACGCGGCGGCCACAAGCCTCACAAGATTCCTCGTTTTATGGTATATTTTTCGCAGGGGGTATTGTGATTCTGGCAGTGGTGTTTATGTTCACTATGCGTATGGTGTAACATCATTAACGATATGTAAAATGTATAAAAGCAAAGATAATAAAGATAATTGACTTTTAGTTTTAATTATTTCTTTTCATACAATTTTCATTTTGTAATGGTTATTTTATAACGGTCTAAGTTTGTGCAGAAATATTTTTTGAAGTAATTTATAGTTAGTAGACACCACACACACACACAGCCCCACACCCCCACACCCCCACACGCCCACACCCCT
>DWGJ01000414.1:0-31205 GCA_018246895.1 Aspitha aspitha aspitha
TCCTTTTAGTCGTAGCGTGATGTTATATAGCCTATGTTACTCGTGGATAATGTAGCTTTCTAGTGATGAAAGAATTTTTAAAATCGGTCCAGTAGTTTTGAGCCTATTCATTACAAACAAATATATATACAAACAAAGTTATCCTCTTTATACTAGTGTAGATGGAATGAAACAGCGAGCATAAATACTTGGGATAAGCGAATATAGATAAAACGATTATATTATTGATTTACTTCATGGCAAGGCAAGAACAAAGGTATGAAGCTATGCAAAAGCAGCTATGACATTGCGTAACTTGAAAAATGTGGTCATCTCATAAATGTTTGTCATGTATGATAATCGAATCCACATCCACGTTGAGCGATCACGGTCTCCAACCACTAAACCAACTGCTATATAAATAAGATATTGTAACAATGAAACGAGTAACAAATAACAATTTATCGAGCGTCGATTTCGTAAATACTTGTGCGGTAGATCGCGGGGAGGTATAAAAGCTTTTATTAATAATACGTATTATTAATAAAAGCTTTCATTAATAATACGTATTATTATCATAACGCACTAGCGTTGTTTCTGCCGCGGCTATTAATAAACACGCCCATAGGAAGTGGCGATGCAATTTCAATGCACCGTCAGGGCTTGCACCTATCAAATAACTCATTAAATATTATCATTGTTGTAAAATAGGAAAAACTTCCTATATATTTTTACTAATTCCCTTTTAATATAGACTCGCCAGCGGTCTCTTATCCTTCATTAATAAAATTACGTTATTTACTATCTAACTGCAGAAAAAGGATTTCTATACCAACGTTCAACGGTCGAATACACAATGTGTTTGATATGTTATAGTAACAACATGATCGCTTTGAATAACATCTACATTACATTCTACTAACCAGTTATGTAAATTAGGGTAAGCAACTCCGCCAAAAAAATATTGTTTTTCCAAATGGACAACCCTACACTGAAAGCAGGTTGAATGCTCAACTGCTTATGGATTTCATTGTAATAAATGCACAAGTATAAGCCGATAACATCGCTGAAGACCGCCTTGCGAGTGGAGTGGAACCAAATTGAACACGCGCGTGGTAGACGCGCAGAAAGATTTTCTAAAATCGCTTTATTCGTGAACTATACTGACTGGTCCATTGGTCCAATGGTTAGCTAGCGGAGATAGGAAATATCGGTTGGATTCCCACCCAGGACCCAGGAATTTACAGAAATGATGTGCGTTTTGTGATGTGTGTACAGAAATAATGTACGCCGTAAAAGGCAAAATATGGAGTGAACTGACAATTCTACACCATCTTTAAATGTACCCATATTTGTGCAAATTAATATCTTTGTCTTTGTTTTAAATGGAAAATCACTCGCTATAACGTTTAAGGAATAACAGCTAGTAATCCTGCACACCGAAGAGTACAAATAATTGTTTCTGTCCATCTGTATTAAGCCTTAAGCCAGTGTGTTGGACTATGAATTTAAAACCCTCTCATTATAAGAGAAGGCACGAGTTCAACAGTGGAAAAATAAAAGTTTTTTACAGTACATTTATAGTATTCTCAATAACAATACCTCTGTTGTCTTACGAGCCCGTACATAAAGTTGAAACGATTACTTTTACATTTACGTGTGTACGGTGTTTGGATATTCAATTGTTTTACATTTTGTTACGAAAGGATAAAAGCCATTGGGCACAAGTACATATAATAGATAGGATACATTCACTTTCCATATCTTTACATATGGCAGTTTTACTAGCTATGTATCTACCTAGACTTTTTTCCATGCATAATTTTACGCATATCGTGAGTAACGTTTGTCTATTTGTGTAAGTGAATTGTGCGTTAAGAGAGTTCAATGACATGTTTTTCAACACCGATGCCTTCAATATTTACATAACAGTTGCAAATTAATTTCACGCAAATAACACAGATCGATACCTCACAAATGCGGAGAAATTTCCATTGGATCTAGAAGCGACAGTTAAATGATATTTACATAGGGAGTATAATCGATTTTGATCCAATCTAGAACCGTGACTAAAATGTGAAAACCATTCCAACATAGCACTAATATTGAACCGCGACAAAAACACAAAAGGCCGCCTCGCAGTACAGAGAATTATTTAATAATTCCATCACCTGCTCCGTAATAATTATCATCGATTGCAATAAGCGATCGAACATCATGGAGCGGTCTCTAATCACGGCTGGGTTTCATAGTTCATTGGCTCGCGGCGAGGGTACGGCCGAACGCTCTATTGTTACATATCTCGCTTCTATTTACTGCGGCGAGTCAACAATAAATTGCTCGCGTCGCGAGAAACGATTGCACGTAATTGCTAATGAAGACGGCCATCGGGTATAAGACGCTTGTAGCCTATCCGCTGAGTAAACGAGACTTGAGCCGGTATACGAGTAAAGCAAGAACGAGCAACGCAATAACCCGACTGTGATCGAATAACTTGCAATCTACGTACGGTAAGGTGAAAGTGCACATCAGCTTTTTTACTGTTCTTTGGAGCATGGCACTGAACGAAAATAATATAGCATTTGCCATATTTTTTACCGTTATATTCAAATCGAACATAGGCATCCCCCAAGGTACGATACTAAGCCCAGTATTTTTCTCTTCTCATTCAGTTCTTTACTGCAGTCCTACAGAACTTATCACCATTCGATGTCTGGTGACGATGATAATTTTGTTCTCTTCAATTAACTTGTCACTATTAAGTGATGTGTTCTTTGGTTTCTTTATCGACTACTGGTGAGACCGTTTGTGAAGAAATAAAATGCGAAGACAAGAAATGCAATTCAATCAAATCTCCGCTCCAATTGAAATGTAGAGATTGGCAAATGGATTTTAAGAATGCAGTGCCGACAATTGAAATTATTTTGGGCTTTTACTTTCAAACGCTCGTGCAGTTTCCTATAACTGGAATGTGTATTGACGTCATCGTCAGCTCTTTCACCTGCTACATTGTATCAAGAGTATGAAGGGCTAATTTTAATACATGAACAGTATTAATAGTAACTGGGTAAGTTTGTTACGGCCATCAGGTCCTAAACTAGACACAGCATGTGCCGTGGCAACCAGACAGCTGATAAACTCTATATAAGGCGGACAAAGAACAAACTGTTCTACTAATGATACCATAATTTGTCCTGGTGGACATCGAACGCACAACCCCTGCTCAGCAAGCAGGATCATTGACCGCTGAATTAGCGGGTCAGTCAATATGATTATTAAATTATTACTACAACAATGATGTTTATGATTTCTTTTTAGAAACAGTCTTGGTTAACACTCTCTCCATAGCGTTTCCAATCCAACAAATCCACCTTCATTCATTTAAAACATGACAAGCGTCTGTCATCAGTGATTACTTTTTAAAAAGAATATACCTGACCTATATGTCATACAAAACTATTTGACAAAAACCGAGTAATGTGCAACGTGTGTAATTTGTACTTCAAATAATTGGAATTCCCAATTACATTTATATTATAAAATCGACTAATCGTAGACGCAGCAACACGGGTGGACAGGTGCGAAACGCAGCAGTCGCAAGACACTGCATTCCGCGACGTCAGCTGCTGGCCCCTCGCACTTGTCGCGCAAAAACTATAATCGCCATTATTATTGCGGCACGTGGCAATAATGGCGGTATTATGTTCAGTTATAAAACGCAAAATTGCATTGTAGAAGTACATATATCGAGATAATTGCAGGTTACGACGCGTTATTGGGTAATCGGAGTGACAAGTGCTCTATACTGTTTATTCCTCTTGTGTCCTATTATTTGTTCTCGAGCACCTGCTTGACCTTAAACCATTTCAATTTCAAAGGACAACGTTCATTATAACGTTAGAAGAAAAGATCGCGAGGAAACCGAAGTCACGGAGTTTTGTTGTTTAAGGCGCGTGATGTCTCATGATCTGGATTTGGGGAGCAAGTTGGATTATGGTCTTAGCCCTCATTATTCTGAAAAGAAATTCGAGTAGGTACAAAAAAGGCGAGCAAAAAGATCAAATGATGATGTTGATCTAGAGTGCCTTGAAGGAAGTCATTATTGTTACTCCTATTACTTTTAAACCTATGCTATTATTACGCAATATTATAAAACTTTAAGCTTGCCCCGAAACAGTCTCTATTCAAATCAGTAAAAACAATAAAGACAAAATATTTTGTAATGTGATGACATACGATAAAGACATCGGGAAGCGAGACACGACCGAGCACACTACAACTAAAGCATCAAATACGCAATTATATTACAGCTCCTCCGTATTAGGTCAGCGGAGATAACAGCGCCATTCATCGACGAGTAATGAAACATGGCAAGTAACATTACAGCACTTCCCACATCTCACCGATTAACGATAAACCATAAGGGGACAAAGCGGCGAAACTAGATGTCAGACACGATAACGAGGCGATAGCATCGTTAGCGACGGGACGACACAATGAGACGATAGAAAGCGTCGCTTTTACAACCACCAGTGTACCGAGCAGTAACTTTTATAATAGACTGCATAATTATAGAAAGTTATAAGGCTTTATGTTAGCTAATGACAATGTTTGAACCTCGTTATGGTTCAAATCCTTAATAAACCGTAGGAACGTATGAAACGTGACTTGGAAATTTCCACAAAACCGGACGACAAATGAAAAGCTTTAAAACGTTTGTACTGTCCGAATGAATATGTTTGCATTACATTTTTGTCCGCTAATAGGCGAAAATATGCGAAATCGAAACAAATATTTAAAGTAAACGTGCAAGGTAGTAACAATCTCTTAACGGTCGAAATGCGCGACCAGTTTTTTAAATGTTCAACAACGTCAGACGCCGTATCGATATCAATGACCACGACTGGTTCTTTGAATGAAAAACGATATTTAGTTGTGAGCAATTTGTAGGCAAACGGTTCAAATGATACATCCAAACTAAAGCTATCCAGTTTAATGAAACTGGTTTGAAACACCAATGTGGAACGAAGTAGAATTGTAAACGTTAGATACCGAGCCAATAAAATCAATGTCAATAATGATTGAGTTGTTTAGCAAATTAAAGTCAGTCTTTTAAAGCGTTACTTAAGCTATAGCAAAAGAATGACATGCATAAACAATTGGTATAACGGAAATCAGTAAATCTTGGAACATTAAAAGATAAATTGTGTCTACAAATAATGAGCGGGAGAAAGCAAGTAAGTAAATCAAAAACAAATATCATTCCTGTCAGACGTGATAGACTAAATAACATACACGGTAACGTCATACATTTTTTATTACTTTCCGCAATCTGGAATGAAATGGAAAGTTCTGTATGTTCTAATTAACTTACGAGAAGATTAAGTTTTTTCCAAAGACTAAGAAGAATAATTTGAACGACCGTGGTGTTAAATCAGAAGCAGAAATCAGAGCAGTAAAAATACCGAAGTATTATATCCGGACCAATGAATTTATTATATCAATAACGTGAATTATAAATTAGAAATCGAAATTTAATATCTTACAATTAATTATAATATTATAAAATATGCTGTTACTTTTTTTTAATTCTATAAGTACTTTACATTTTCAGGGTATAACATTAAGACTATCGATTCTTAGATGAAATCATTCTCATCAGATGTAACATGATAAACTAACATCGCAAGATAAAGATACAGCCAAAGGTCGAGAAGATCAAACATCAAAGATACCCGGCAATATATGACAATGTAACTATCTGCGATGTTTAATAGCGGATTTATTCAAATACGAATTGGCAAAAGTAGACGTGAGGTCGCTAGGAGAGGAAGTCGTTCCATTGCGGAGTTCAAAGTAAACAGTGGAAAAGCTAGTAGGAAAGGTTGCGGTTGAGACGCCACGCGATACAGTAGCTAGGAGATGCATCACGTCACGTGTGCTTGCACTCATACGCGACCGCAGACCGCGGAAGACATGAAATCATTTCTCGCTATCATGTTCACGAGATAGCACTTACCACAACAAAAACGACAACATTACAATAATAATGTTACGCTCGACATCAGAAGGTAATGTCGTCGAACACAAGCGAGACGTTACTGATATCGATGATGATCGTGAAATAACTATAGTCGACTATTTATTGCTAAATCAAAATAATAAAAATAATAGGGACAATTTCACAAACGGCTGTCTGATTCTAAATGATGTTATTATACGTGAACAGAAAGAATTTACAGTTAAGAACAGAATGTATTACGGGCTGGTAATAATTCAATGATTTAGCGCGAGACAGAGATAAACAAACGCTCGATCATTGGCACAAATGATTATGACAAGATTCCAAAAAGCTATAAAATAACAACACGGCGAGGGCGCGTCGGTGACCGTTAGCCAAAATGTTCGTATGCATGGCCCCGATCCGCACCGTAACTGTGCCGATGCTGTCCGAAGGTCTTGCTATCGTGTTAAATGAGCATGATCAAATGAACAAAAGCGCGTGTAACGGAACCGAAAGAAACGACACGACAAGTGCCAGAAGTGCTTACATTCGACGTTTGCGTATATACAAAAGCTATCAACTTTTACATTTTTAATAAGACGTCCTAAGGAGATGAAATTACCTACTCGTAAGTGTATGATTACTACTACGAAAGAGCATTCAGTCAAATGCTGGAACTAATTTTGACTTTCATATGACTACTTAAATGAATGAATTCAATATTTTAGCCGCAGGTACAAGGGATGTGTCTTCTGCGACCGCGGCAAGCCTGGAACTCCAACACGCTGCTGAAATCGCAGATGCTAGTTAGTAACTAATAGTGTGATTTCGTAGCATTGTACTTATGTTAGGATATTTAGTTGAACACCGGTTTGCGAGATATTTTTTAGCAAATTGATTAGCGAGAGACCGCCAGTTGCGAGCGATGCGGTTGATTGAACTCCTAATTATATAATTCCCGAGGTAGAAATCTCACAAATAGACGGTTCATTGGCTTTGATGATATACCCAAAGCAATCATTTAATTTTAACGCTTCCATACAAGCGCTAACAGGAAAATCTAGTTTTATGTGGTTTACAATAAATTGAATCTAATTATGCAGTTTTATATTTTCATTGACGCGAGCAATCTACCCATCCGTGTGTGCTATTATTTTTATAGGTAAAAACTTTTGAATATCTCCTAATAGAATTCAAATCTGACGTTCTGTTTTCAAATCATTTTGCTTATTCTGATGCGTGAGGACCCGATAGCGCTCAGGAATGTCGGCCCGGCACGTGCCGACGCTCCGTGTAATCTGTAATTGCCATGGAAATTCTCTATAAAAGCATAACAAAAATCGCAACAAACGGTAAATAATATCTGATCGTCGCGCTAAATTGTAACTGTATCGAGTTTTTATAAATCACATTTCCAAGAAACAAACCATACGAAATTTCTAATTATGATAATTCAAAGGCCTTTATATTTCATGTTGCTTCGCTCTCGCGACGAAGATGGCGACGCACTATACCTATGTTCTATATGCGAATGAGGAACAGCAAAAATTTGTTGAAAAATATTTAATGCACTTTTGTTCCGTATATTTAATTTTTGAGTTACTTTCAACGACATAATAGAACATCTAACGAGTAGCGATACATACTTACATGCACGTAATTGCACGGCAAAACATCAGCTGCGGTCACAGCGGCGCGTAGTGGAAGTCATTTAGCGGGTATTAAGTATTAAGTCACTATTTCACAGAGAGCGGTGAACTTTCGCGTCGATAAAAAGCGCAGCTGGCCTTGACCGTGCGCGGGCGCATGCGCTGCCTCGAGCAGCGTTCATTCCGCCACGCGCTACGGACGCAACATCGTAGCGCCGTAGATGTTCATGCAATTCAATAATCATTCCCACAGTATCATACAGTTGAATTAAAAAACAACATTGTATGCATTTAGAGACACGTGAAATATTTTAGGCATTCTTGTCATGGTACTTAATTAAATTGTATCATTGTATCTTAATGATCGTATAAAATGGTAATCGTTTTAATGACGTCACTGTTTAGTATTACAATACTAGAATAAGTAAATAGTGACGTCACTAACGCTGGCATTGTGCTGAGAACGCAGAGTTCATTTCTCATTTAATTAACTGTATTAATTATGCGAGTATCAACCGTTGAGTCATATTGAAAATATTACAATTTCCTTATCGCTTTCCTTCAGAACGCATCAGAAAACTTAAATCAAAATAATTATAGTGCAAGGTACCATACAGACTCAAAGATCTCTGATTAGAATCCCATTCATTATTTAAAGACACATTATACAAAGTAAAAACGCTGCATATTTTAAAATGTTACGAAGAAAATACAATCGTTAAATGATTAATTTATTATTAACAAAGACCGAGTATCCCTTGGGCGAGTAAATATTATTCATGAAATCGATAAACCATCTACCGTGCCGGTACGCGGAATGCTGAGTCGAGTGAAGCAACAGATTCGTCCACAAATATTCAAGCGACTGATTCGAATTTAAATAAAACTAATGTACTGAGTAACGCAGGCGTTGATGGGAACGTAGCGGTTAATAGCGAAACTATGTAAATCGTAGTTGAACTATCAAAGACAACATATTTAGAACAAGGTCAAGAATATAATCACAGAGGAGTTGGGAACGGACAATGGACGGCTATTTTAAGCGTGGACCGTGGGAGTGATCATTGAGAGCCTTAGACAAATACAACAATAGTAGGTACAAACCAAAAGCTCATTTCGACACAATCTCGTTGGAGCCGTCGTCGTCGCAAAATTGAATACGGCTCTTTCGAGCGATGTGTTTGGGGCTAAAATATGTCGTTGCGATAGAAACGCTCGTTATGTGGATAAACGATTTAGACATAACTAAAACGGTGTTCGTGTATATAATACTCTATTGGCATAACTGGCCGGCTATGACAAATGTTGGGCCGGTGGTGTCGCACGAACATTTCGTATACCATTTATCAAGTCTTCATTGTAGTGTGACGATGTATATCTTAAGTGGAATGAATAGCCGTTGGTAGCAACTCCGACATATCTGATCGTAACCGGCATTACAACAATAACGTTACTTAAAACTGAATTTTATGAGAGACGAAAGGAACTTAAAAGGCGTATTAATTGCTAATGACGTGCTTATCGATTTTAATTTAATATACAATGGATTGAAATACCACTATAGTATCAAATTAGAATGGAGATTTAAATGAAATCATTTGTCTATGGCTGCGATATTAGTAAAAATATTTTTGATATGTTCTAGGGGATTGTTTGAAAATGTAATTTAAAATGTCAAGTTCCCTATTACATCGCACCTCTTTAACGACCAAATGATATAGAAGACAAAATAAAATTATTTAGCGAAAAAACAATGAATCTTTCAACTACGCAAAAACCAAAATTGCATCTGGGTTGTTTACGCTCATAGTAGTTCCCAACAATGTTTACGAGTATAACGTTTTCTCTTGGGCGGGTATCCATTTCAAGGGCGTCCGTTACAACACGAACGACGCGACGATGTGGAGTTTAACAAAATTACCTGTTTTTACGAGCGAACGGCTTCACCGTAGGGTAAAAGCAATCTAACTGTCGCGAAGATTACTAGCCGTACCCTGAAACCTATTAGAAGTTCTATCATCTCGTAACGGTTGTTCTAACACTATCCTATCCATCTCTCACTATGATCATATCTCAGAGTGGGCGTATGATATGGCGATAACGCTTCTAGGTATTTGTTTAGTGATGACTGAGACAATGAATGTGTATAGGAAGGGTTAAATATGAATGTGTTTTTAAAATAAGTTAACAAATGACAATGAAGGAATCGCTAGTGGAAACCTTGTTAAGAATGACATGTGCCTAGCAGGAAAATTACTGTCAAACTGGTATGAATTGATGAAATATGAAATTGCGCCGACCACAATACAGGTGAGAATACGGCAATAAGAAAATTGTCAGCAAAATTTAGATTTTAATCTAAAAAGACAAGAGTAAGAATGAAATTAATAAAGATCGTAATTATCATTCTAGATTTAAGAGTAAAATTGACCATCCACTGTTTTTAAATCTCATGTCAATACGTAGATGTACGTAAAATAAACACTTTACATAATTATTGCAAAATAAGTCAATGTTATTATTAGTGGAGAGGGATTTTTTGTGGGAAATATTCCGTACAGAATTCGTGTGAGACTACAAGAATCTACTGAACACATACAACAAGAGGTCGAAAAAATTTCAGTTCACAGAACAGTCATATAATTTCTCCGCATAACAGGTACAAACGGAATCTGCGAATCGATGTCAAGTTCATTGGTAGCCGAGGGCGAAGCGCCCTAATAGCCGAACGTCAGTCTAATAACGCGACTAACTAAGCCATCTGATACGAAGCAAACTGTAGTACCACGGTTACGTTCAAAGGCGTTCTTCATTTTCAAAGTGTCTACAGCAAAGTCAATTTCTATAACTTGTAATTAATTTCGAATTGAGAATTAACGAAGCCATTACTTACATTCGATGCTCTGGGAATACAATTTTAAAAAATTATAGCTATCTGATGAAAGTAAGAAAAGAGGAAATATTATAGCAACTTTTATCAAAGGAAAAAAAGGCAGATTTTGTTGAGAAATACGCGTGATGGTATACCTGTACATATGCCTGTATTTTAACTACTAAAGAAATATGTCTGCTCATTGATAGTTAGACAGTATATAGAAAAGGCTTTGAATTTGCAACCTAAAACTGGTAACATTACACGTGACTGAAGTAACGTGGCTTATCACAAAAAAGACGAGATCTTGTCCACTGTCTACAATATATGAGAGGTTGACGACCTCATGTATAATATTTATCTCTATGTACAAATTGGCCTAAACGATACACCCGTAGATATTTATTTTGAATTAATTGCACGCACGTAACATTATAAAGTCAGAAATAGTAGGATTCGATCCCAGATCCCCGAATTGGAAGTCTGAAATTTTAGGCTATAATTGCTACAATATAAAACCGACGTTGCATATGTACTTTTAGATTGCAAACAAGAGTAGTTCGCAATCTCAGAGTACACGCAGAAATAGGTAATAACAGTCAACGCAACGGCATCCTTGACGTACGATTTTAATATCATTAAGGCCGAATCCGTCCACGAATCGCCACGATATTATCCGACCAATTAAGAACTTGAGAAGCGTCTTGATTTCACCGTTTTGAGCCACTAAGAAGGAACGAATAAGAATGAATATGATATTAAAGAATAACCGATTGATCATTACGACACCGATTGCAGTCCTAATTCAGCATAATTGTGTTCAATTAACAAAAATGTGTAAAAAATAACCTGAGACGAGAGCTTTCGTCTCTTTCTTTCTCTACTTCGTTACCTCTCTATTTCTCGTATCGATTTTTCATATTTTCCACGCCATTAATTTTCTATCGTTATGCTTATTCATTCGTTAATCGTCAATCGGGATCGATACAACAGGTCCCTTGCGGAAAACGATTAAAATTTTCTCACGACGGTACGTCGAATATAATGAAAAACACAATCGCTAATACATTTGTTTGTCTTATTCTTCAACTCACCTTATGTAACGACATAGTTAAAATAGCTTGTAGAGAATTCAATGAAAACGATTATACGAATTATTACCTACGAACGCGTTACCTAGATACGTAGAAATTATTGTTGCGGGCTTACAGTTTGTTAGCGAGTGATAACAAAAGCAATAAACATACCACGATATCGGAGGAAAGGATGCGTAAATAATATAAGACTCCAGTGCCGCCTGAAATAACGTTAGTGTATCTCGCACGAATATTGTATGTAAAACAGTGTAGTGTAAATACTTTATTTGTTACTTATTATATTATTCATGAAGATTGTAAATCGACCATTTTTAATCACTCCAACGCAATACATTAAGTTTCAACAATTAAATTACACGAAGACACTAATTACTTTGAAGATTAATTATTAATTTTACTACCGCCGTTATTAAAAGTCGTAATTCAATTTTAATCAAAGCGTGCTAAAAATTAATTTGTACGAGTGTTGTAAAAACAATACAAATGAGATTGCCGAAGCGAGCTCATTGTTCAGCCGGAAGTCATTCAATGGAGGAAACAGCCAGCGTAACGGATGTAAGCGGCGATGTTACCTCACCTGCATTGTGTTATGACTCACTGAACACAATGTCAAGTTGAAAACAAAACGAACATCCCAAAAGTTCAATCAAAACAGTGACATTAAAACGGTTATAGTTCACTTGGAAAACATTACTCCTCTTATCGATATGGATTACGTGAAAGAAAATATAAAAGAAGCTATACTATACAATGTAGACAATACAAACATTTTTCGAGCGTTTATATACAATAATTTTAGAGAATCCAAATTTAATTGAAAACTTAAAAGAATCTAACAAATAAAACATAACAGAATACAAATTGAGATAGGGAGTCGCACTCATAATCTCACCTCACGCATGTAATGCAAAATCACTAATGTCTTGTAGGATCGTTAACCGAACATTGTATTTAATCAGCGGCATGACTACTATGTCAAAGCTAATGCGTAAACCAGTTCGGAGCTTTGGAGCGGGGTCCGCACGCTAATCGATAAAGTTAAAAGTTTGCCGTCGACTCGATAATTTCTTCACTAAAAGCCCCTATGAATAATAACGGTGCTCGTATAAAACTTTACACGTCCATAATGATGGAAATTTACCTCACTGGCGAACGATGTACAAGGTGAAAATGTAAACTTCAGAACACCGCTGATTTATCGTTGGTAATATAGGCGTTTACATGCAAATAAAAAAGTATAAACATTTTTAATTCACACGGTATGACAGTTAAAGAGGAACATGCGGTTTAATGGGTTCGTCTTGATTCATCGTCTCGGACACTTCCTCTCGTAATTTTATAACCGATTGTTGCAATTGCCCACATACTTAATATCACAACATAATTTTTTAATGGCCTTGATGAGAGAAGAAAAATTTGGAACAAAATACAAAACGTTTACATATCTTGCAAAATCTACATGAAATGAACAATTCTCGCATAAGGGTATTAACACCGTACCAGTATCTATATTGCAAAATATCGAAGAATAAAATTAGACCAATAAAATCCGTGAAATTTCGTCATGGCTTCGAACATGAATTATGCATGCCAAACAGAATTGCAGAAAGTGAACATTATATGCGTATTCGCAATATGAGCGTTGGGAGAAAACAGGTTTAATTTTCCAAATGGTCGCATTATCGATACACGACTATCATAATCCAATATCGTTACCAATAATCGATTCACTTTCGCCCGAACCATTCTTATCGTGAAACCGACCGGTCGAGTTACTCAGTCATGCTGTTTCCTTCCAAGTTCCTGTTCTTTACAAGATAACTCGGCTGATTCGCAAACCTCCGTTTTTTTTTTCAAAAGCTGAGGAGGAATGTGCTCCGCATCTCGTTTGGGTTCTCTCATCATATTCACCCCTGGCGCTAAATTGAACCTAGACTGCTCGCATCCTTGAAAACAAGTTACAATTGAATATGAGGCATAAAACATTTTACGATCATATACAGATATACAAGATTATGGCCACAGGAAACTACATCAGGATAATATTACCGTTATTACGAATAGCTCTTGCGGCTGCTTTATAGACCACATCACGATGGCCAATAATGTGCGTTTAGTTTGCATATCTAGTTGTAAAACTACTAACCAGTTTACAGCTGAACGAGGTGGTTGCTTTTCTTTAGTGCATCGTAAAGCTAGCTACGTTATCTAGTGACGACACGGCGAACATCAGACTACAGTAAATTTGATAGGCTGTTGCTTGCTTCTTATCAGACTTAACTCAATAACCAGCAGTGGTTTCTATTGTTACACTAATGTAATAGGTTCATGCGGTCAAAATTATGACAAAGTAATTTTATTGCCAATCCTTTAGTGGTCTCACCGCAATAAATGAAATCTCGGAAATTCGTCACGTACCTACATAGCAACAGCCAATGATGGAAAAAGAATATTACTTAATGGATTCCATTACGATAATCAATATGTACCTCGATGTCTAGCTGAATGATCGAGTGAGCAGCGATACAATGAAACAGACTGTGTTTTTTACTCGCCATTGCATAATTTCCTTAAAACCTGTCAAGGACACGAGTCTGGCGATCGACGAGTATCCTTTTAAGTCAAATTGTCTACCCACGGTCGAACCAGACTTCAGCATTTATGACTAACACACAGATCATAACTACTGCCTACAATACCAGATCCTCATACCACATTCAAGGTTTTACACACTAAACACATGTACAGTCTTAACACTAATGGTAAAATGTAGTTGGCTTAAGTTACTTTTCAAGGTAAGTAGATGAGACGGTTTTTTTAGGCCACTTCTTGCTCAGTCATCTTTATTGCAAACGGTATGCACGTATCGCGGTGGGTCTAAAATAGAACAGAGCTAAGGGCAAACTGGGCGGATTTTGCAGAGTATCGGGCGCATTTGACGAGTACAGCACATTCATCAATTTGAGCGATAGCTCGCGAGGGACATGGATACGTAACTCACACTGATAGTACCGTTCCCCGCTTGCGATCTGCTTTGAAAACGGTCATCCAACAAGGAAATAAATTATTAGAAACTGTTACAATTACAGGCATGCGCCAGTAGTAAGTTCTAACGATAGGACGATTTATATACTCGTACATAAAGTTTCAAAAGGATAACACATAAATGATGATTGAATGACGTTAAAACTCAAAATATTTGACACTTTAGCAGGTTAGGTAATCTCGTTCATGAAGTTCGTTCGTGTAATGTATAAAATACGGTAATGAAAAAATATAACCAGGAAAATTTACAAAATTTAAAAACTTTAAGTTCCTTTAAACAAATGTCATCTATACTACTTTAAATAAAGCGCATTCAAGTGAGATGTTATTGTTTCGATAACGACAGAATTGGAAACAACAACAATAAAGTACTGAAACAAAACAATGTGACGCAGTTCGACCGCTTTATTTGAACGGAATCATGTCGTAAAGACAGACCAACGCAAATGGTACAAAATCTCGACGATAACGGTCGAAGCGTAAATTTCAATAACAGTTGAATAAAAATGAAATAAAAATAACATAAAAGATCGAAAACGAGCATTCAAAGAGCATCGTTTCGTTAAAAACAATATAGGAGTTGGGTATGAAGCGAAAGAAAATTATCAAGTCGCGGCATTATATTAAGTGGGACGTGTCGTAAATCGTTGGCAAGTCGGGCGGATCCGATCGGCGGCAAGTGCGGTCGAATCGTAAATTTCGATTACAACCTGCTGCGGGCGCGCAGATAAACTTGCGGGATCCGTAATGACGGCCACCGCCTCGTTCTGCGGCCGGCTAGTTACGCGGTCTGTGAATCTACCATTCCATTGATGAAACACCACATTAAAAAACAAAATTAAAGCAATGATAGCAATTGCTGAATTGAAAGAACTACGTAGAATTATTTTTAAGACGCGAACAGCTTTCGTAGATGACTATAAAAGGTCGAACTAAGCACCTACATACAAATTTGAGCGTATTTTTTTAAGCGACCTAATAAGAAGAGCCTGCAATAAAAACACGCCCTGAATAGCTTACGAATGAAATAAATATTAGGCACATAAGATATTTAAACGCCTACAACCTAAAGTCGTGTTTAGACATTTCATGGACCATTAAAATTTGGACAACACCAAACTTTGTCACTTTTAGCTGATTATGTAAAGCCTCATTTTGCAAGTCATAGAAAAATTGGTGCTCAAATCTTGTAACAATTTGGTCGTGGTTGCGTTTCGAGCTCAATTCACTCTGTATATTTACAAACATTGTCGCAGAAAACGGGATTATGATTATTACGACACGTTACTGGTGTTTGTGAAAATAATTATGCCACCTGATAGCCACTGGAATCGGGTCACAGATAGTAGCGACGAAGCCCGATGCAACATCGACTGCGAGTTATCTAATCTGCCACAATAAGCTGATGATGAGACTCAAACAGACATGACGCTCGTTGGGAATTTAATTTAATGTGTACACCTAAAAAAGATGGAAGCATCTTGATTGTTCGGCCGACATTCTGTCACGACTTGTCCACGACATTAGCCTCGGCATTACTTTTTTCGACAACATCAAAGGTTTACCGGCACCGAGAATTTTTTGCAGCGCGACCACACATCGCACGAACAGATTAGTGTCCAATGCCATTCTTCAGTTTACTTTGCGATACGTATCCGTTGTAAAACATGATGTTAAAAACAATTACAAATGGCATTATTACGAATTTTATTAATTGCTTCTAATGAAACTTTTCACTAAGCGTCTGAAGTCTCAGGATTACAAATAGGTAACAATAAACATTTTCTGAAAATATTTACAACCTAAACGATTTTTCTTGCTGATGCAAATACAAATATACTGTAAATATATTGAAAGCTTTTATAATGAAACCTTGACAAGGCATTATTGTAGTAAAGGACTGAAGAACGCCTAAGAATATAAATTGTTACATTTTTAACAACAGATTCCTTAAAGGTTGGATAAAATTTGAAATGCAATTACCTCTTGCTCTGATTTGAACTTTTCTCTGCTGCTGTCATCTGAAATAAAAACAAATGCAAGTCATTATTGTGTGGATATTAATAATAATCTATGTTTTAAGTACTTGTTACGTTTTTTACTTTTAAGCAGAAAATCTTAAGAAGCTGTTAAGATTGTCTACTTAAAAGTAGTCAATGTAAGCAAATAAGGAAATTTTACACGACAAATGTTTGATGTTTGCTTTTGTTAGAGCATGTTGACGAATGATAATTTGCTTGTATATTTCAAAATAGTCTTCGCTTTAAAATTGTATACATTGTTATTATGTTAAACATCGTTGCTCTTCAGCCAAGAATAAACATATTTGTGCCTATACAATGTTTTGTTCGTGGACTGGACTGGTCACGGCATCACTCTTGATTTGCATAATATGACCTGCTGAAGTTATTGCTTATCTTTGTCTTCTGCTTTTCTTTCTTTTTAAATATACTTCTTTATCATCGTTATACATTCAAGTACGAAAATATACTAAATTATTAAATTATTAAAAGAGATCCAAAACTTCAGTCACATTACTTCTACCTACATATAATTAAAGCTTCCACAATAAATAGATATCCGATAGGAAAAACACAAACGGAATAAACAGATAGAATGACACGAGACACTACAAAGTTTCTTAGTTCACAAAATATGAAAAAGCGCGTGTCAGTTAAGAAATTTCAGACCGGCCCATACTTTACAAGTAGGTACCTAGGGTCAATACCTTGGCCTCACCACCTGTGCCATCATCGGTTGCAATTTCCAGTCAAGTATTCGAGGATTGCAATGAAGCTAAAATCAGGTCTCTGCCAAGAGTGAGACACAAAGCCGACAGTGCGTACGATTAGCGTCTTAGAGACAACGGAGCGATACCGGAAATGTCAAAAAAAGGTTGAATGTAACGGCGCAATCCATCCGACAGCTGACAAACAAGATTCTCTGTTGAGTGCGTATTGTTTATCCGCCCATTGACCTCGATTGCCGTAATGCAGGTTACTGCTGCGTTGGATGCAGTCAGCCGTACTCACCAATCGCGAACACACTAAGAACTTCTTAATGGAACCTAGGAAATACTTCATGTATTTGTATACATAGTAGCAACCGGTGTTTTTCTATATCGTAGACATTTTTGTAATCATCAAAATATATCGTCTTCATTACACAAAAGCCTCCAACCACCTGTACCCGGAAACCGTTGTTATATTATCCATGTACTTACTTTTAGTTTACAAAAACTACGTTTAAGCTCAGTTTATTACTGGTCTTTAATGTCCACCTTTTACATAAAAGCCAGGTAACATTTAATCTTCGGTGCACATTGGAGAGCACTTTTGTTTATCTACATCTCTTTGCAATTGCAAAGGTCATTTTATTACCTAGTACTTCGATGAAATATTGATATTCAGCAAACCTGGTACTTAAAGAGTTAAGCCAATACAAAAGCTCAATGCTCAATATTAAAAGTCACTAAGCAAACTCTTAGCAACAAAACAAACAATCGGGCTCCAATCAAAGAATGCAAAAAAACAAAAGAGCGCCGGCGCGGAGGGTCACTGAAAACCGCGCTTTATTCTTAAGATCGCTTACTGCACTTTATCGTTCATTCCGATGTGCAAATACGAAGATTTATTTAACACTGTCACCATATTTGCGGAAGGCGTTCACCCTGGCAACTCGTTCGTGACAGCACCGTCCTCGCGTAAAGTTAATAACACGCGTTACTTTTACATAACGTGCTAGAGAATGAACGAAAACGACGCCTAAAACGAATACAATACAGCTTGAAATAACTTTACACGAATCGCCGGTATCGTCGAGACGGAGGCCTACTCCTAAATTGCTCGTCCCGTTCCGTGTAATTTCGGTTGTTGTAGAAAAATGAAACACGTGTCAAAGGTACCCAGAACCTCGCTACAGACCACAATTCAAATAGAAGTGTCTATGGAATTTTCTTTTCCATAAATTGCCAAATAATTCGTTGACTAGAAAAATTTCCAATATAAAATATTCAACAACATATATTTAAAGTGCCAACATTTATGTAAAACTTAAACTCATACCTACCTCATTAATAACAATGCCATTATGACTGTATAATTTGAAAATAAACTTAATACATCAATTACGCGTATAACACACTGTCAAGAAGCGGTTAAAATAAAAAATAAACAAAATGTATCCCTTTTACGATTCAAAATTTCAAATGTAGAACGTAACTCACGCAGTGAGTCAGTTTGTGTTCATACACATAAATCAATGCAACAGCTAAAGACTTATTTTTATTACAATACAAGAGGTATAGTGAGACATTTCGCAAGGTTGCGTGAAACGTTAAATACCGTTCCGTTAATTTGCAGCTCGCTGCTCAATATGCTCCAGTGCATTCTTCCGATAACTCTGCGTTAAGTATTTTCCCATATCTATAGTTATAATAAATCTGTAGAGAGGTCAATTCTGTCTGTCATACAACCGTTATAGAAACAAAAACTACTAGACGGATTTTAATGGAACTTGGTACAATTATTTTTCATACTGGTTAAGTATACTTTTCATCACGCAGTCAATAAGAGCAGAGCAGTGAAGGGAAATGTTGGAAAAACGGGAGAAGTTACTCCATTTTTTAAGCTCCTACATCCATTAAATAGTGGAGAAATACTGTTTTATACACATGCGAAGCCGGGGCGGGCCGCTAGTAATGAATAAAAGAATTTGAATTTAGTCAAACAAAGATAGTGGCGCCACAAGTGACCCAATTGTGAACTAAAAATACCTTTCTAAATACTACGCGGCAAACGATTTGTTTACATTCTTCTCTATATAGTTATTTTTGTTTTGTGTTCCGGGTTTAGTAGTTGGCCAGACACACGAACGACATAATAGATAGATTATATACATAGGCAAAAAGTGGAAGTTACGGATAACTATTTCGCAATTAGTGTCTGTAACCACTCGACTATTAAGCCAGTCAGCGATAACAACAAGCAATCGAAAATCATCCAAATCATCAAAAGTTCGTTAGGTTACTACTAAATTTCAACGTTGTTCACATTCTTCTACCAAAGATATCTTTTTTCTTTTCTTTCCTAGTTTCTTTGTCTTTCCCTTACATTATCCGAGGTGGGTTATTCCTACAGTATTTGGCTCACGTATATGTACATAAGATGAATGAACTTGCGTCTATTTTTGTAAGTAACACAATGCTTCCTTTGCAATGCGATAATTTCATTTTCAATCATTGTCCATTTATTGGCGACTGGTCTTCTCTCCTTATTTTAAGACAAGATTTTGATTACGGTAGCACCACAACTGGTAAGATATATTCGAAATTTTCACCATCTATACGACTATCCTTGACTACTCTGATGGTCGATTGGTTAGAGACCCCGACTTCAAAACTGGAGGTCGTGGATTAGATTCCCGCCCTTGACAAACATTTGTGTGACGAGCACATTTGTTTGTTCGTGTCTGGACGTAATACATTTCGCTGCTTTTCATGAATACTCGCACAATCCAAAATCCACATTTTACAGGCTATCTATTCGAAAATTAAACAAAATAAATCAATATTATAGAAAATAACCTATTACAAAACGACATTTTTTGCGCGCCATTATGCCGGTTTTGCCGTTATGAATGTGAGTCTTACAGAGTATGAAATAAGGAATATTTTGGATTTATTTGTGTTATAAACTGGTATTTTCAAAATTTTGAGTTACGTGAGACGTGAGTATTCATGAAAAGCAGCGACATATAGAGAGGTGACATGTACGTCATGATCTGCGTCTGCAATCAAAGTTTGAGCCGATTTATCATTAAAACTTGGTATGTACGTATGTTTATCCGGGCGGGAATCTTTCGACAGAATTTTAGACCAGTTATCTTTAACCGATTCAGCTGAAATTTGGTATACAGGCTTATTCTGGATTACCGTGCATGCTTAACTATGTGACGTCATTCTAATTCCAATATGGCCGATCATGCAAGATGGCGGACTTGTAATTTTTTCTGCACTACCGCTGTATGGGTATCAACGAAAGGGCTTGATGAGGAGAACACGAAAACTAATACAACGGTAATTAAAGCTTAGTTTAAAAAAATTTTTTTACCATAAATTTATTTTACTCTGTCACTTCTTGCTAGTTTTTTATTACATCTATTCATTTAACTCTGTCATTTTATATATTTATTTTAAGCCACATTCCTGCTAATAATATGGAGATCCTAACAACCGATATTTGAATTCTACGCGACATTTAAAGACACAAAATCCATTAACGAGATGTCTCTTTCCTTATTGGCAGGCGTTCAAAATAATTGTTTCGCGTAAAGGTTATATGAAACCATCATATCAATTTACTGTTACTTATCTGTGTACATTTTTAATTTATAACACACTAACACTCACACACACACACACGTACTCATATGCATTCTAATAATTGTTTGCTAGATGTGGAAATACGATACGAAATGTCGAGCATTAGACGACAAATGGGTCACTGCATCAAAATGTCACGTGAACGTCATATATAATAGGTGGAACACAAGATAGACGATCTTGTCTCTGTTATAAACATACATATACATTCAGAATCTGTTTCCGCTATCCAGTTTGACCCGTCAGTTTCTTTTACCAATTATAAATTTTTGCACAAAGACCCGTCTGCCTGTTGACAAAAACTTCTGACAAACAATGTCAAGACTGGTTTATTGGTTTATCAATGCAGCGTTATGTAATAAATTTCAGCAAGAGACGAATACCAAAAATTTTAATAAAGAACTCATAACTCTGCAAGACAAGTCGAATAATCCTGTTTACCTCAACACCAGTCGCTCTGTTAAATAGAATTTTTAAATAAATCCGATCCCCGTGGTGCCTGTGGAAACTCGAATATTCATTACTATCTTTGTTCAACCTTTTAAGTTCACAAAAAGCCTGTTTTCATATGAACAACCTTTGTCAAGATATTTCAAAGGAACCATTGTATTTTATTAAATTTCCTTTTAGCGTATAATGCAGTCAGTATTATTTTATATCATATTCGATTAAAGAGTTTCTCTTTAGAGTTTATTGATATTTTAACAAAAGGAAAGGAGAGGAAAGAAAAAATTGTGAAAGCAAAAAGGGAGTCTAATTATCCTTGTAATTGACTTGTAATTGCTTAACTGAAATCTAGGTTACAAAGGACGAATTTAATGCTTAGTAGCATTGTCTAACATCGAATGCGGGTTGATGGTGAGAATATGTATGAGAGTAATGTGTGCTTTGTTTACTAACACGTATTTTACCCCGAATGGAATAGCATCCAAGCATTACGTACTAAATTACGTATGAAACTACTTGAGACTTGAAGATGATTTTAAATGACTCTTACAACATGCGCATCTAAAGTGACACGTGTAGATGATTTTTTGTTAATTTATTAGTTGTTATAATGGCAGAGGAGAATGTCGTGAAACCACCAACACACTTATGACTTCATAATGTTCTGTAAAAGGTGTAAAGTCTAGACACCTGCAATTATATATCTGACAACATGACTAACAGTAGAAAAAGCAATTCATGTTGATCGCTTAAAACAATCACGTAATTAACGAGGCATTTTACAGAAGTACATATAGCAGTAGAAGTGGGATATTAGTGTCGCCGAGTTACGTCACACCTGGAAAGATGTTTGTGTGGAACTGTGTTACTACAGCCCGTCGACCAATTGGCGCATTTCCAATGTGTTTGTAAACTTTCTTGCAAGGTTCTATATTTAATACAGTTAGGTGAAACATTGCATGACCATTTTCCTGGTTACACACATTGCAAATGACACTAATACCCACTCATTATAAACGTTACGAATGTAGCAATTATTTAAAAATAGACGAGACTAATAACGCTACTAATACGTATTTCAGAAACATCTAGAAACGATCCAACGATACAACTAAAATTTCCGATTCCGTGTTTACTTTGAAAATAGAATATTTCTAACACGTTTTGATTTGCTATCTGTATCAAAAATATACATAAACCTGCATTATTACCAACACAACTCAAACAAGAAATAATGATTAATGAAATATGATGTATATGGTGTTTTTAATGCAGTTTCGAGTGGCTGGAAGCCGTTAAAAGTTAATGATACTTAACCAGTATCCGTTTTATCGTCTGTTTAGCTTCTCTCCGAGCGATGAAAGCTTTATTATAATACTTAAATTGCGTGTTTAGATTTTCGAACGTTACTCGCCGAAAGAGCGGACATAGTTATACAGTTCCGTTAAAATCTGAAATTCATAAAACAGCCCGAACATTTTGGTACAAGAAGAAATTGCTCTTATAACGCAGGATAGACTATTTCATCATGTATCGCAAGTAATGGCTCTAATGAGACTCTAATTATAATTGGAAATCAAAAAGCATGTCCACGAGCCATAGTAATTGTCACTAACAGCCGATACCCTTTTCCGTACTAATCAAAACCAATATAAAAACAATTATTTCGACCTTGACGATGCTTTCGATTGGATAAAGCCCGGGTGGGCACATATCCCATCGGATCCCACAACTAAGTTACGAGTGGCTACACAAAAGCCGAATTCAGTAATAAATCATTTAAGCCTTTGTCCAGTCACAGACAATTGTAAGGGATCGCGCAGACCGGATAACCGTGATGTAGTTTAGTTCATAAAATTTTGAACTGTTACAATTACACTTTTTGTTATATTATAGAATTTTGATCTTCGTATACGCCATACAAAAATGTCGATTTAACTGTTAGATCTATGGATAATGATGGACGCAAATTTTTTTAAGTGCTTTTCTATAATACTCGCAGGAGAAATTGTCGAAGAAATTACGAGTATTTCTTAATGTGATGGACCAAATTTACCGTTCCAACATGCAATGTGCAGTTGTGAAGTAAAGTTGAATGCCGTAAATATCTCTCTATTTTTATTGGGAAAGAAAGTTACGGCTTTCCCCAACTGCTATGACCTGTAATCGATGAAACATGGTGTAGGTAATTGCCTAATTGTAAAAGTTCCAGTATTTTATGTTCTTTTTTCAAAATAATATTTGTTTTATTGATATAACTATAGAACACGAGCATTCTACATTGGAGTAATTAGTCAACCCGCCTGATAAAGGATGAAATGCCGTAATAGGTACAAGCTGTTAGTTGCAATGTAGATATTCTTATAATAGGGAAATCCGGTCCATACAATTGGACAGGAGCACGTATAAATAAATATTTACTTATATTCTGTAAACAGCACAGAATTGTTGTAAAAAAACAACGTAATACAGATATAGAATGCTAAATCACTGAATGCAATTTTCTATAAAGGAAAAAGTGTAATTAATTGGATGGAAATGGATTGTAAATTATCAAATTGCTAATGAGGATGGCATCACATATCCATGAAACAAAAATCATGAGAAACATAATATACATAATGAACAATAGTCAAATGCCTCGTCTTATCAAATGACCTGTTTGCTTAATAAAACAGGTATTCGACAATGTGTGCCGTAAACCGACAGTCGTCCGATAAGGGTGTTTATTCATTATATGGCAATCAAAATAAAGACGCTTATCTGGTGGAAAAAGTATACGTTTCACCCGGTGTGTAAACGCCACTACACTCACATAAGTGAATCAATTACTGTTAATATAATTAGTGCTTCGATCTGAAGGCTGTGGTTGCGGGACCATTTGAAGAGACAGCCTGAGTCCTTGGATGGAGTAACGCGTCTGTGACCAATTTCCATATAAATTAAGTAACAGAACACTTAAACAGAAAGTAAGTTTTCACTGTTATTAGGTACGAGTATACTCGTATTATCCCGCCAAGTTCACAGCCGCACCGTAAGAACATTATGAATTACATGTTTTGTCTCGTTCATCCTTAAGGTGTTCGAAATTTGAAAAAAGAGGAAATTGAAACGCTACGTGAAACAATATAATTACACGACATCGATAAAAGCGTAATTACTAAATAACAAAGACAATGAAACTTAAATACGTTATAAGATATTTTCACATATTATTGATAAACAGCAGTTGTAAAATATGAATAAGATTACAGCAGAATTTAATTGAATGGCGCTATCGATACCATTGATCAAAGCTTATTCTACTCGGACATGTTGCGTAATGTGGTTCGCGGAAGGAGCTCATCAGTTTTTTGTTTACATCGAACTGGTCTGTGTTGAGAACCAAACCGGTTCCTCGCGATAGCGCCAGCGTCACGCCGTTTTTGCACAATTCTCTCGCCCGTCTTATGAATTTATGAATATACCAAAAATTTCACATCTTTCTCTAAAACCATAAACAAAAGGCAAATTAAAGCGTAGTCGAGGAAACTACTCTATTGTTTTCGAATACATCACTCTCGAATGAATGAACGTTTATTACCAATTTGAAGCAAGTTACTGACAGAGAAGATTTTAGCCTTTAAATGAAATACAGTGCATATGAACAAGAACAAATTTAGAGATCTTATTACGTTCTTTTTATAACGCGCAATAAGCTTATGGATTAATTCGATACCAAGCTTGTAATATTTGTTTATTTTTCATGTCATCCTGACTTATGTTTGGAATTAATACGAGTACAGTTCGCCTCATGACCGAATTTTAATGTTCGATCCTGATTACAGTAATGCTCCTTTGTATACATTACGCTCGAATATTTATCGCCCTTTCACATTTCGGCATACTGTTTGTTTACGCCACATTACATTACGAAGAAGTCGTAAAGCGCAATATTTAATGTTACTCATAATATCTCAAGAATGTTTTTTATTTTAATAAAATATTATAAATACATAATTGAAAAATGTTTGAAGGCTTTAATTTATTTATGTGAGTAAATATTGATGTTTCTCTTCGCGGCCTATAGCGTCGCCGTTTAGGTTAATTGAATATCCTCGTAACAATCAGCGCTCAAGCTGTAATAGGACCTTGGTCGAGGTCCGACTTGTTATCTAATATCTTATAATTACACGCTTCATACACAACGACTCGCCGTTGAACATCTGAGTAAATTCCATTTATCTGCTCATAAGTATATGACGCCTATGTAGGTAACTCTGTAGGTACACACAACTACATACACAAGTTATAAGTATAATTTGATGATGTTTGACTCTTCTTATGTTTTTGTCTAATTATGTTTTTGTCGAAAATATTTTGCAAGCAATAATTAAAGTTTTTAATTAAACATTGAATTGGCTCAGAGGCTAAGGGATAATCATTTAGAGCCATATTTTCCCACGTTCCAAACACCTATTCATTACATTGTCAGCCGGTTGACGAAGATGAATATATTAATGGAATATGCACCCGTTCAAACATTATAACGGTGTTCATTGATTCATAAATTAATGGTGACATATAATTGGTCGTTTTCCTTTTATTCGTTTCACGTGCCATTTCTATTTATATAACGGATTGACCTTGCGCGATATGTAAATAAGCCAAAACATGAACTCACCGTGTCTTCTAGTGTTATCAACTCATTGAAGAATTTGGTGTTCGTTATCTTCTGATTGAGGGACATCACGTTAGCGGACACCGCGATCATGTTGGCGCTCAACTGCTCCACCTCCTGGCGGAGACGCGCGATCTGCACTTCCCGGATGACCGTCAGCAGCAACAGCCAGACCGCCAGGGCTCCCAGCGACACCCCGTAGATCACACAATTTCGCCTACGTCTCGCGCTCTTCTCCATCACACCGTCTCTATATTGTCTCTCAAAGTCCCCGCTGACTAAATTAGTGTTAAGGTCCTTTACTTCTTTCGAAGCTTTCGTCGGAGTGAGCATGGTGACGCCCTCGGGTATGAGCGCGCTGTTTTCGGCCATCACACACGGGAGTTCCGTCACTGCACTCGCGATCTGTTGCCCTATAGGCGACTAACTTGGCAATTAAGCGTTATCGGCCCATTACTGGTTCTCGGAAGGCCGGGGCGCGGAGACGGAGACAGATATCGTAATTGAACTAACTGCACACGTGCGCTGCGGCGTTCGGAAAACGGGAATACGCGCGTAACCGTCGAGGCGGACTAGACCCGAGTGGGAAGCGAAGCAGCGGCGGCGCGCGCGCAACTCTCGAGCGCGCCGCTCGCGACCCCTCCGACATCGACGAAGGCTCTGGCCTTGTCTAAACACTACAATTAGGGAGACCATCAATTCTTCACTTTTCCCACAACCCTGATTATAATAAACATGATCTTATAACTGTAAATGCGCGTATCTAATACCGAAAAGCAACTTTATACATGATACATGTTTTAAAAGAGATTATTTAACTTTACAAGTTAATGTAACGAATAGAAAAGTTACGGCTGCTTTTGTTAGTGCCTGAATCAACTATATCTTAAATTGTTATTGATCCAACGTCGAGATACAAGGTCCAATATAATAAAACGCAGTAACTTAGAGTATTTTCTAAATGTGTTAGACTCCACGTTCAATGTTGAAATATAAGATTAAATCTGAACTTAAAGTCTAAATAAATTAATGTTAAAAAATAAACTTTTTAAAAGCAAGCTTTTATTAACGTTGTATTAGTTTACGTATTCTCCTCGTCAAGCCCTTTCATTTGATACCCATAATGCTGTAATGCAGAAAAAAATAACAAGTCCGCCATCTTGCATGATCCGCCGTATTGAAATTAGAATGACGTCACATAGTTAAGCATGCATTGTCACCCAGATTAAGCGTGAATACCAAGTTTCAGCTGAATCGGTTAAAGATAACTGGTCTAAAATTTAGTCGCAAGATTCCCGCCCGGATAAACATCCATACATACAAAGTTAATAAAAGGCTTTTAAAATAGACGGTCTAATATCTACACGAGACAAGAACAAAAGCTCGTCCAAGTGGAACTGCACCACCCACGCTACTGCTTTCATGTTTCTCTCTCGAAATCTTTACTAGACGTAAACGAAATAACATCACAAAGGTCGCCCACGTGAAACGTGCTGACCAAATAGAGTTATTATATACCTACACAAACAAAAAATATTTCGAATCAGGCAATGTTGATTCGAAATCGATCCAGTTTTATTAAAATGTCTATTCTATTGTAATTTTATGCAATGTCAGATACTTTAGCGAATATCAGGTGTAACGGAGAATATTAAACATATTTAATTTTTATTCATATATAGTTTACAAAGTTACTGTTACAAGCAAAACACTTAAGCAAATAGATGCTCTTTGCTCAAACTACAACCTTCGCCTCAGCGATGCTACCTACTCTACATTCGTAATCAAAATTGAGAATCCTCCCCTAAGTTATTCGAAACATACAAAAGTACCCTAATCTCGATTTATTCATTTATTATTATTATTATTCATTGGAACGAGCTTAAAGTCAAGTTTTGCGGTCAAATAGCTATTTTCTGTCAATGATTCTCCGGTCGAGGAGCCAGAGTTGTTTTTTAACAAACAATTATGTATTAAGCTGACAAAGTCGAAATTATTCAACTAAATTACTTAAGTATTATGAAACACGTTAAAACGAGATCACATGTGGCAATAAAACAAATACATATAATGTAACTATTATGAAACATGTGTTTTCAAATGAGTAATGTTTTTCGTATTTGTACCGTTGCAGTGTGAAATTACATTAATTTTGTAATAATGAAGTTCCGTAAGTAAACCTTGACGCTATTTATTAATTTTGTCTTAAACTGATTGAACTAATATGTAAAACTACTGGGTAAAACGTAAAACTATCAGAGTATAATATTTTACTTCAGTGGGTACATAAAGAGCGAGTGCTAACGCATTTGGGCACTATTTCGATCTCGGATAGGTCTTATACCTATAGGATTTATATATATGTATAATGTCAGTGTGTACTGTTTCTTAACGAGACTATTCATTAGCTGTTAAGTAAATTAGGTCACACAACTGCATCACTGCATGCACTATACAAAAGTCCATTTATTATACTCTTTCGTTTAATGCGCAGGCAAATGCTAGTTGTAATGTAACATTAAACACTTATTTAGTCTAAAAATTGTCTTTTCAATCGAGTGTAAGAGCTATTTTGCTGTCGTTGATCGATTTTAATACACGAACTTAATGCACACAACGTGTACTGACGCATATGGTACAACTCGAGCCCGCTCCACTGGATTTCTGGCACAGATGGGTCCTTGATAATCGTTATTTACAGTCAACGTTTCGCGGCCCTTCGATTGTTCTGTATTAGCAATTACACAACGTATTCAACTGTGTCGGGCGATCCTCTGTGCATCTCCCCAGTACTGGATATATTGTTGGATATTTATAAAAGAACACGATATTAGCGGCCTTTTCTCGGCCTATGTTAAGCACACTAAAACTACGATGAGTGGCATGATCATACAAGTCTTAGATTCCTAGAACAGATTTTTAAATGAACATTTCCGACGACAAGCGCACCGCCAACATTATTTTCACTTTATCTTGTTCGGGATCAGACACTCTTACGTGAAGTTATAATCGTTATCTATACTAATATTATAAAGCTGAAGATTTTGTATGGTTGATCGCGCTAATCTCAGGAAGTATTTTTTCGAATAGAAAAATTATTTTTGTATTTAATAGTCCATTTATTGAGGAAGGCTATAGGCTATATAACATCACGCTATAATTAATAGGAGTGGGGTAGCAATGACAAATGTTGCAAAGACGGGAAAATATTGATGTTACCGCGGGCAAAGCTGCGAGCATAGCTAATTATTAAAATACTAAGTAAGCATAGTTTTTATTTATAAGTATTAACGATCAGTACGTGGTATATTCACAGATATATACATACCCACAAATATGATAGAACTGTCCTATCAGGGGAATCACGATACTGCACTTGTTGTTGTTATAACCATATTTTTACCGCTAAACACTACATATTATTAGAGCTTCTATTGTTTTGCAAATTGAAGCATCGACTTTAACAGCTCTAGTAGATTTCTTATCTATTTCCTAGATTATAACGATTGCGATTATTTAGTACGTAATACTAAAATCCTATTCATGGACAATCCTATTAATGGCATGTAGAAAAGGTAAAGAAATTTTTTACAATTGTAATAACAAAATTAGGCACAAAATCCCATGCTTTGCAAATAAAATCGTTATTTTTACTTCAAGAAAGATAAGGTTATAATCGTCTTTGAGAAATCAGTGACCTCACATTCCATTTGTTGCTCTTGCAATATTTTAGTAGTCAATAAACATATGAATGTACGTACGGTTATATAAATAAAACTGACAGAATGCGAATATATTCACGTACGCCGGTAACATTTCGAACCATAATAATAAATTCCTGTGGAACGTTGAAAATTTGCTGTGTTAATACCGCTTTGTTATTAATAAGCGAAGTGAGGATAATCTGTTGATCGATTTCTTGTTTATGTTCGGGAATACTATCATGTTGATGCTTAAAAAATGATGAAATTGTATATTTGTGAATAGGTACCTACACTACATATTTATAATTTTTACATTATGTCCGCAAAAAATGTTTACACTTGATATTTTAAAGATTATTTTTACTACTGCTATATAAGCTTACCTAAAAAGACATTCCGTGTTTAGAAATAAACTAAATGTAACTAAAAAAACTGTATGCAAAATGTATCATAAAAGGTTGTTAAAATACAGTCTATTAATTTATTTTTAATAAATAATTTTTGTTTTGTTTCACTTTGCAAATTACTTCGCCATGTTTATGTTTCGACGCCTACAACATTTTCCTACGCAACTGTAAATGAACCGCCTATGAATATTAAATAGCGATAATCATACAATACAAATGTCGAGGAAAATTGTCTTAGGAACAAACATTTTTTTTACTTTTACTTCAGTTTATGATAACGATAAACAATCTATATACGAAAAAAGCAAAATAATTTTGAAATATTCATACTAAGTATACTATTTACTACGTATTAAAAACTAAGAAACGAAAACAAACAATTTCTGTTTGGTTGTCGAAGTGCCTATCATATTCTCCGCCAAACGACCCTTGGTATCAAATAAACACGTAATTTTAGGAGCATAGAATCCCTGCATAAAATTCACTTTACTTTACTCCGCAAACGTTTAATAGATCTCTGACAAAATTGAAAGTTTCACTGAGTTCCGTCTCCGTGAAGGATAACTCTTACGAGTATTGTGTTAGCATCTACCTTAAAAAGTTAAGTAACGCCAATTTTTACAGTTTTTTATGTGCTTTGGTAGGCCCCGTAAGTAGTCGGAACCGGATAAACTTTGTTATCCTAAGATAACAATGGTTGAACCCCGCCGGAGGTTAGAAAACACGAATATAAAATACTCGAAGATCTGCAGATCACATACCAGTATCTACACCAATCCGCACTGTCGGGGCGCGGTACATTGTACTCCACACTGCAGTAGTAGCTTAAACACTCGTGCCCAATAACATAACGGTTTACTACCAAACGAAATAAGCGACGGACTTTAAGTACCTAGGTTCATTAATCCAGAACAACGGATCAATAGAAGCCGATGTCACCAACCGCATCAATATAGGAT
>DWGJ01000415.1:0-31159 GCA_018246895.1 Aspitha aspitha aspitha
TATCGTATGTATATATGTATGTTTATCAGCTGTCCGGTCATCATAACACAGGCATTAAATTGCCTAATTTGGGATCATACAGCTATGTGTGGAATTGTCCCCAGTTATTTATTTATTTTTAACGAGAGTCACTTTTAAAAAGATTCTTTTTGAAGTGAAAAAAACTATGACAGAGAAGCACCTCTCAAGGTACACACCGGTGTATAGACGGTGCTAGTAAATGTTGTGTAAGACCAGTTCGGTCACGCTTTTGTCCTTCTAAGTGAAGGTCACGTTCCATTTCAAGTGTTGAGGGTTACGAACATCAAGGTTGAACATATATATACATAAACTAGGTAATCATTGCAAAAGCGCTTCCGGTACTTCTAAGCGCTGAATGTTTAATTATAACGTTTCATTTACAACGCGTTAAACAATTTAACTGCGCATAGATTATTTAAAAACAGTGATTCAATTTCTATTTGAACGCCATATTAATGTGCGATTAACAATTGGCCTGTTGCCTGCTCGTTTGCTACTCTATTCTAATAAAAAAAAACACTTCATTAAGTACTAGATGTTACTTCTATTGCGTAAAAATGTTTGATTACGTATGCACTAAATTCAGGAGTAAGTAATATTTATTTTCGTATTGTCTTATTAAAAAAGACTATTAACATAACCAATTACCTTTTAAAGCAATTGAAGACCGTTATTTATATCACACGCACCGGTTCCGCAATCGAACTCTGAAAGGAGGGCTGTGGTACTTTAATAGAAGGCCATTGACCCTTACCTAGATCCGTCAACAACACAAACGTATAGAAAGTACAAATGCGTATACAAATTCATATAGAGTTCATAGTTATTTCAGAACATTTTATTAGACACAACGGATATTAAAGTTAGAACATCAAAGAGGACTCGGGTAATTAGTTTCCAATACTAGGTCGCTGTCTGTAATAAATTGTATTGTTTTATATTTTTATCTACTCATGATATTCATAATATACTCGTATTTTGGCAGAAGACCAAAGCCCGCAAACATTTTCGTTTACGGAACGAGCTATTTGCTTCGGTCATTACTGAAAACGTACACCGCACATACTTCACGTTACATTTAGGCCCACTTCGCCCATTGACCGTTGCCTTGAGAACCCTACGCATTTCAATGTCGTTCATTAAAGTAGCGAGATGATAGCTCACCATGCGTTACGGCCGTTTTATGTACAAATATGACCTCATTATAAGGCACACTTTATATCGATAGTTTGTAGAAAATGCAATACAAATAGAGTGTAACGAATACATGTTTTTTAAGAGTGGACAAAGGGAAATGCGAGTGAAGAATTCAATAGACAAGCGATCGACGCTTTAAAAATACAAGTTGTAAATGTGTATTTTTGGAAAAATAATAATATTTTAGGGCAAATTCACACACACAAACAATAGCCCTCTAATCTAGGCACACATTAGGCAGAACCTGACTATGTAGACTGCTGATGAACTTCATATATAATTTTCTGTATAAATAGAAAATTGTACACTCCGAGACATAAAATTAACATTCATTTTCATTGTAAAAATATTTGTACTGGTCGGAAATCGAAGCCCAAAGCTCTCGGCCACCAGTCAGGTTGACTCAACACTGGACCAATGGAGCCAATCGCTCGTATTAACATCATACAATAATGTAAGGAATATATTGCGCAATATCGTACTACATATACGATACCTTTTACTGTATTAGTGACCGTATTAAATCTATTTCAATTAATTAACCGATTCTTGAATGTTTATCATTTCATTTCAATAGGTCGTTAGAAATTTCCACGACGTAAATAAATACCACATGTATGGGCAATCATGATCACATTATTTTATTTTCAAATCATCGTTGAAGATGAATTATAACAAAATGGTGACGTCTTTATAGAAAAGCAACAAAAGCAATTACATCTATGTTTCCATGAAACCAAAAGAAATCGAATAGGTATTTCTTCTCTATACCCAGTTTTATTCTGGTGCATATTTTTTAATTCTATGATCTTCTATTCAATTATGCTGATTTCTGACCTCGTCTTTGGTGACATGCTCCTAATTGGTGTATGTTGCGCTGGCCACTTTTGGAGCGCGTGTAATCTGTGTTTGACTCCGGTTCTAGAGCAACGTGCATAAGTGCAATATGATACAAATTTGCAGAAACCCTTTGTTATTTTCGAAATCGTATCCAGGTGCACAGAAAGGATGGCAGTCGACACCCCTAGTATTTGTAGACATAACTTGGTAGTAGAAGCGCATTGCCCCTGACTTTAATGAATCCCTATTCGTACTAAATATAAAGCGAGATAACACCATCACCGAACATCGGAGTGACTATCACGGGCGCAACGGCTGCAGCAATAAACATTAGACTATCAATGAAATTGACGTGCTCATATTGAGAGCGCGTATGTTATAATACGCATTATTTATCTATCCTGAAGCACCGCATGCCAGGCAACTGACATATAGCAGACGCTAAGTCAGGCTTGCGCAACACTTAGCGGCGTTTTTTTCGTAAGTCTTGACAAAGAGGCAGATGTGGTCTAACCAATAGCAAATTGCCACCGTCCCCTGTAAACAGACACCTGCAATATCAGAGGATTTGCCAGTGCGTTAATTGCATGCGGGTTTCGGACTCGGATGAGTGACCGCTAGTGATAAATTTATGTAAATTTAAGATTAACAATCCCGGAAATGTATGTGCGCTGAACGGTTCCGCGCTTCAAAGGGCACGTACTGTTAGATAACGGTAACAAACGTTGATGGCGGTTCAAATCCATACGCGCCACTAAAATCCGCATTGGCGCATGTTTGAATGTTCGAACTTGAAATTCTAAATGAAGATAAAATTCTTAATTTAAAAAAAATAGTGGTTGCACTAAGTAATGAATACCAGAGATTAGTAGACGTATGTATTATAAAAAAGAAACAAGTTGTTTTAACACTAACGAGACTGTATAAATAGATGATGTCACAGTTCACGGATTTTAAATATTACTCATAAGCATTTAACGAGTTATGTCACTCGCGCTGCTTAGTGTCACGTTGAAAGTGGGCCCAAGTTATTTTCAGACTTTTCATTCATATTAAAGGCAGGCAATGGTGTCACGATGTCCATGCTACCAACTTAAAATTTATGTCAAATATCATCACGACTTTCACACGTTTTTAATACAAGAAACCAACTCTTATGTGCTTCCCTTTTAAATAGAATCATGGAAAAAAGCCATAAAGAGTAAGCATTTATATCATATATACATATTATTACTGAACAAAAAATTATGAACGTATTTATAGACGTATGTAAAAATAAAGTTCATAGTTATAATAAACTCATTTATGTATATACATGCGCGTGGTGTACCGCAATTGAAAAGGTACCTTCGTAAGCGCATTATGATAATTGTACGCAACGGAAAGTATGAGTATATATGAGTACGCAATACGTTTGCGAATAAACACATCCTTACACTAGATACTTCTAAGGCATATTGTTATAAAATATTTACATTAAACTATTCGACATAACCTTAATCGTAGCTCATATTCAGTGGCATTTTACAACCGTCAAATTAAGGCAGGACGGTGACCAATTCTGATAAATAGTCTTTTAAGAGCGTTTTCACTCTTCAAAGGAATCTGTAGGCCCTGAAAATATTATTCGAATAGTTTTTAAGTAAAAAATGTTTTTCATTATTACATATCAAATTGAGGACACAGAAAATGTAAATTAATGACTACGACTTCTAATCAAATAAATATTATCTAGTAATCGCGAAAGCAATATAAAATATTCAAGGTGGATTTAGCAACACAGTCATTCCTTTTCCAAACGACGCATTTATATTCGTGCAAAAAATAATGATATTACAAAAATGCAGTTTTCAAACTTTCTGAACAAGACGATTAAAATGGCAAATAAAGGGATTAGGTTTTATATTTCAAATAATAACTGATGAAATTATGTAGCAATTTACGATCTACAACTAATTTATTGAGGTCTAAATAAATTATGAGTGAAGATTTACTTACAGTTTCCGACCACGACTAACTTATTACGGCTTTATGGCTTACGACAAACTCATTGACGTCTAAATAGTTAACGACAAACGACTAACATACAAATACCATCAACTAACTTATTGATGTCTAAATCCTTAACTTTAAGTTTTCGGAGCCTCTGTGTTTTGTGAACAAATAATAAAATTGCTCACCAATATACAGTCTTTTCTTGGTCTGCCAGCGAGACACGGCTCCCGCGATAAACGTATGATGACCACAAGCGGCTTGGATACGCGCCTCCTCCTTAACTTGACTCACAGCACTCTCGTTCACTATCTGAAATAATGAACTGATATTGTTATAATAAACATAAATAGATATCATACATCATGATATAGGACGTGTATATTGCCTGCCTGCTACATACATCTTACAAGAACTCGTGTTGAGCTATGGAGCTGACTATATGATGTTGCGAGAGGTTCAACATTGTGAGCTTATTTCAGCCCCTTGACATTTATATTCCCAACACAAATAGAACTAAAGTTATAATGTGACAACAAATGCAACATCACAATAGAATGCCTACGTCATTTCTAGGGCACAAACCGTTAGCCCAGACAAAAGGTAAAGATTAGATATTATATTTTTACTTTAGTATAGAACCAGAATTGAAAAACACTTCATGTGTTTTGATCACCTAAGAATACAAATGATTTAAAATCAAACGAACTTACCAAATGAATTTAGATTGAAATTATGTGAACAGCTTTATTCGAAGCGATTTATGGTATTTTAAGTAAACCATGACGGGTGGTTACCTAGCGCATAGTTAACTTCCCTTGTGGTTGATATATTATTGTGGGGAGCGCCTGGCATGAGCTAACGTGTGTTTTATGCAATATGTCGGGACTGGCCGCGAGGGTGTAATCACCCTAATGGTAAACGGACACTCCGGCTTGCGGGAGGTTTAAATACGAGTACGATGCCGCCTTCGGGATCCCAGGTCGCCGACTTCATGAGTGTAAAACAAATAGGAAGACTATTTTATGTTTCATTATGGTCAATGGTGGTGTACAACTTTGGTATGTGGTATGAATGAACTATGAACAAATGCAAGCACCCAATAAAGCAATGTGTTATCAGCTCTATAGTGTAGCTTATACAGCTTCAGGCCAACTTAAGGATAACTAAAATGTAGTGGGTTTTATGGTGGCATTAACTTGAAACTTAGTGTTGTTAATACCTGCGGGTAATGGTTATATTGATATGAAATTATTATTAAGAATTCCCATTTTTGCACAGTAAATACTTAACTGTATAATATTGAGTCTAACAGTGTAATACAAGGCATCATCTAAGGATCTGATGTGATGGTATAATAATATTACTAAGCACATAAACATTATTTTTATATTTTCTATGAGTATATAATTAATATTGTATCTGCTGGTGATAAAAGCACTATCAGTTGTTGGCGATCTTAAATGCTTATTAAGCTAGAGTTCCATTAACCTAACACACTTGTAAAATGTAACTTGTAACTTATAACAGTTTATCTGACTAAAAGTGAAAGCATTTTAAACTCAACGGATGTTATGCAAGTTTTCATATAAAATGCCTTCCAAGAATTGCACATTTATGTTATTTGTGAGACTAGTAATTAGAGTTTTAATGTGGTAACTTGATAAATACTTGTTTATGCTACAGTGTAAAAGATATGAGACAAAGTCTAAGCTGTAATGAAGGAATCAAATATTAAGTTGAAAACTTTATATAGAATATTTTATGTTTACATTCAGGAATGGACAAAATATTTCGGAAGTGTTGATATTATGTATGTACATTTCATATTTATTATTCCTAACTTATTTAATCAATATAAAATCTTACCATTAGAGTAAATATGTAAGAAATATTTAAACTTAAGTTGAGATACGTAAACTATATAAGTATCATAAATGTGCAATAGTAAAACTTCGAAAAAACTTAAAGACAAAATATGGTATTCAGATTACTGAATGTGAGAAAAATATGTGGAACATGTATGAAAACATTTTTAACAGTAGATATATAGATTTGACACCTAACTACTAAGAACACAGTTAACAAGGAAGTGGATTGATAGATGATATAATAAGTGAACAGTAGGAATCACAAATACATTGGTCATTTATTATGACTGCCATGTAATTAGTATAATAATCATTCACTTGGGAAATGTTGTGAAATATTACATCAGCATTCATTATTTATCTAGCTGCAAATGTATATGCATAGCTAAATATGATTGACAATGAACTATGCAATTTTAAAATTTACTTATTAACTAATGTGATATATACTGTACAATTATTAAATACCAAACTTAATCCATTACACAGTTAATCAAAGAGTAGGATGTTAAGTTTTTATTTCTCCATTGTTATAAATAGGTAATAACTGTTTTCTATACAAAGATATGATGAAGCCCTTATTCTTTATTAACCCTTCAAGTGTCCCACTGCTGGGCAAAGGTCTCCTCTCATTATGAGCAGCTTTATGTATGTAGTCTACCAATAAACCCTTGGCTAGCATGGGCAATCTTGAATGCCCTAAAAGTTATCTCTCATTACAAAATAACTAATTGTCCATGTGCAACTAATCCAATGTTAGTTACAACTGTTGAACACTTTGAAATATCAAGTTGTCTCATATACTAACAAATAACTACCATCAGTCTATTAATCCTTAAATTAAATAAATATACAATATACTGATACTCACCTGTGATTTTCTGAGCACTTTTAAGGCATAGTCCTTATCCTCACTAAGTTTCTTCACCTTGTATACTTCACCATAAGCACCTTTTGCTATTGTTTTAACGATTTGGAAATCTCTATGTTGTAAGTCAGTAGTAATGGGAAATTCTGGCAGGAATATAGACTCTTTGTGGGCTACTGGCCAGGCTGTCTTACTTGCTTCAAGTGGGTTCTTTAGTGTTGCATCATTCCACCTTAAAATGAACAAAAATTTCAAGGTCAAGTTTTCAATAGCCCATTGAACTCATCACTGTTCACACAAATTTAGTTATTAGAAGGTATGGTATTTTATGTACTTTAAAGGAGCTTTAAATAAAAAATTAATACAGGCATATTTGATATAGCAAATGTGGTAATAAAACAGGGAATGTGAAAAAATTACGCAATTAAGAACTGTTTTATTGATGTTTTTATAATAAAGAAATAAAGAAGATATTTCTGTCAATATAAAAATAGTTTAATAAACTTTAAATTTATGATAGATAATCCTAAATTCAGTTTTATATAATTTCATGTTTATTTGTTGACATTTTAGAACGGTAAGAATATGTCTTTCAGCGACAAAGTTTAATGACGTTTTGTAATAGATTATGTATTTACACGAACCTTCGCCTGGACACACGAGACCAAGGCCGCGATGCGCTGTACACGGACTGGTTGCTAGTTACGCTAATATAAGAGCGCCCACTGAGGTTACCCACGAAATGGGACAAACTGAACTGCACACAAAAATAAACATCACAACTTGCACAAAAACGTAACAAAGGAGCGACAAAATGACACTAATGATACACATCCGCACCTACTTCTAGTATATTCTTAAAGCTAAGAACAATGTAGGGACGAAAGTTCTCAAATGAGAGCAACAAAGCATTTTTTTACGTTACGTATATTCAGCTGAGAATGACATTAGCAAGTTTTCATATCATCACACTTTACCTGACTCGAATATGCTTGACCGTCTCGGGCTGTATGCGATGATTGCTGCTTGTTTTTATGTTGTATGCTCTTATTATGCGAATTTCCCATTAAATTAAGTTACTTTACTTTTGCCTGTGATTATTATTTACTATTAATACTTAAAGCTAACAACACAAATGTAGTTTCTTTTTAACCATAAGCCCTCCCATTAGCAATCGAAAACAGACAGATAACAAACAAAACAAACGCAGATAACTAATTGTTGATTTGACAGTAAACAAAGCACAGATTATTTAACCATGCTACGTCGCGTCAATAAACGTTAAAAGTTACACCAAAGGAACACGCAAAAAGAAAACAATAAGGGTGCATAATTTTTATTTAGATTGTCAGTCACTTTACGTTCGTCAATCATATCATCAAATTTCATCAAATCATTACAACTTTTTCTCATAGACTTACAGTTATGGTGGTGAATTATAGGTTTAATTTAATCTACACATTTTATCGTTCCATGTCAAACTGAATTGAAATATTTTTGATCACGCATTTTTATTTCTTTAACAAAAATTTATACATTGCAAAACAGAATCACATATTGAGACCAAGTAGTGTAATTCAAGGCCATTTAGGCAGTTAAAATTGTTTAAACAATTTGGCGGTAAAATTTAAACTGATATAAAGCGTTATCTTAATATTTTCTTTTTTGATCTCTTGCCAGCTTCTTTGTTGACATTTCAGTAACAGTTAACAGTTATATATTACCTCTTATCTATGAGTTAACATTTCAACATTAAACCTCAGTTTGAGTGCACTCATCACTCACATTTAATTTTGATTTTTTCTGTTTAAGCTTTCCTACTAAGTTTACAAGAGAATCTTTCCATTCCATAATTTTTTTTATTCCATGACTTTTAATCCAAATAAATATACCTATCGCACACTCAATAACGAATATGAACAAACTGGCCCCTGCAAACATACCATAGCATTTAAATATGCCTATTACGTCTTCCATGTTTAAAGGTTTTATAGGCGCTTCTTCTTTTATGTCATTAAACCTGTACTCTTCCCATTTCTTTATAAGACCAGCTTCTACCAACGCGATTGCTATCTTATTGTATGAATCGGTAAGAGGCGAATATCGGTGTAGTATCATATTTAAGTAATGACTGTGGATTCTATCACGTGTTGCGACATGAAGAAACTGTTGCCCTTTTTGATTCAACATATTTCGTTCCAAATATCGGCCTACAGCACAGTCTACCATACAAAATCGACGACTATCGTTTAACATTGCATTAACACAACCGAATAGATCTTGGATCGGCACCACTCGAGAATTAATCATACGAAATCTCTCTTCATCTTCTGGAAGCACTACATCAGGGGAGGCCACGCCTTCAATGGGATACCCTTTCTCAAGAACGTCTTCAATAGTATCTATTTCTTTACCTCTTTTATACGCGGAAAATATGGATATTATGGCTGCTTGAGTGCTAAAGTTAATAACAAAGAAACTCCAAATAGCTAAGGCTAGAAAAATGCGAAATGAACCTCGTCTTGGTGGATGATCTAAACTAATTGAAAGTATCGTTCTAAACGTGTTTATGAAATCCTTTCCTACTTGATCGAAACTGAAGCGTCCAAGTTGTTCCGTATTAAAAATAAAAAATACGAACCAAGTACAGAAAAAACATATAACAAATTCGATCAAGACTTGGACGTTATTTTGTAGAAACTTAGCATCAAACACAATGGTTTCGAAGCCAGCACGGTGCGACACCAAGCAAACCCCGCTGTCCTTAATAGCGACCGTGTTATCAACTTCGGCAATGACTATATCAAACTCATATAGGGGATAAAGAAGTAGATCGGATTTTCTCTGGATAAACGCAAATACTTGCTGCATATTGATTTCGAAATTAAACTGTTGTTTAATAATACCTTTACCAAGAGACAGATCTATAGTAAAGTTCATACGTTCAGCCATAGTATTCCAAAGCATTCCATCTCTAGAATGCAAAGTAAACGTATTATTTTCATGTTCTCTCATATCCAGAAACGGCAATACTTCAACAGCGAATGCTCGAAGTGCACATCCATGAAAATTCCTACCTTTGTCTTCGAAAAGTTTCAGATTCTGTATATAAGACTTATTTTGATAGGGTATTAAATACGTATCGAATCCTAGACAAGCGCCGAGATTGTTAATACGACGCTTTGATTGTAAAGGTACGCCTTCACATCCTTCCTCACAAATAAACGAATTGTTATAAGTATCCAGGGGCAAGCTTAACTTTTTGGCTGTCCAGCAACCAAAAGTATTCGGAAATGTGTAATATTCGCAAGTAATCGGATTATAGTGAGATACCGAAAGTAATTCTTTGGAATCATCATACTGGACAATAATTGCATTAATGGCTCTATGGTACCAGAGGATAAAAAACATTTTTGCAATCATATCTTTCTTTTCTAAGCTATGATAATAAAGAATCACATTTCCGAGTGGATGCCAGTAGGGTATTTTAACGGTTTTTCTCATGGCCGCTTCAAATTCATCGAAATCATTGCAATTTATAACGACGGTATTTGAATGATGTGGAACAGCGTGTTTTATTTCTTGATTTGCATTCATATAATCTATTACGGAGAACGTGTGCGATTTTAAATGAATTTTTTTGAAGAATGAATTTGAAAAATTTCCCACGACGAACATATTAGTCCAGCCGTTGGTCTTCCAATTAATTGTCGCAATATCGATCTGGAATAATCAAATTACGGGGTATACCATTTGTAACATGAACAGAAAATTTTGTATAACGTATATGAGTGTCAATACTTACAATCATGTCAAGCCTCTGATCTTCTTTGTCAGTAACATTTTCTACAATGCTGGCATTACAGATGATGTAATAGATGGAATGATATAGCAAAATCAATTTTAATGGATATGTCGGCATATTCGTAATCAGTACTTAACTGATATAGAACACCATCAGAACTAACCAATCTCATCAAGAATAAATGTAATATAGGTTCGTGTTTCTCATTACATTATTGTAATATATTCAATAACATTTTGGGCAATTTCGTCTCATCATTGCAGAGTGGTAGGTACTACGAGACGATGATTTTAATAATTCTGTTATAACGTCACTTCACTCAGGGCTAATGGCAAGATAGTAGATTTGATAATCTTAACCATTCGGTAAATCATAATATTACTTCTAAAAAGTAATATATCGACTATGGCAGGGTAAAGACAATGTATAATACATAATTAAAAATAACAGTTAAAAATATATTTTATTACCAAACCATTCTTACCTCTATAATAACAAAACTATGTAACAAAAATATAAAATGGATCGCATGAGCACCTTGAATATACGAAAGCTTATCATAACAATTATTATATATGTATAAACATATTATATGGTTTTACAATTATTAATAATAATATATGTGCATTAAATAAGTACTGCTTACTTGTATTGTGGGAATATTTATATTTTTTCACTTAAGTATGGTACAATACCTAGCAATGGTTACACATTCACTGTTAAAAAATAAATAATAGGCATACACAAGTATATTGTATTTGCTTTCAACATAATTAACTAAATGAGTACATTGATGTGCAGATATGTAAGACAATATTCATATTATAAAATACAAACGAAAAATGTATTTTAATGTCACTAAATTCGTCACTGACGTAGAAGTCAAATGATTGATGCATCTATAATATGCAGTGACAACATTTGAAACTAAAATCAATTCAATTCAAAATAAATTAAAGCCCTTCCTATGGATTAGGTTCAGTCCCCATAGTTTTAAACTAATATTAAAGTCTGCAGGGTACCTAATTCTATTCTTTGGGAAAATTTGCATATAACATATAAGTAGGTATAAACAATATATAATATCATTTAATCTATATCAATTTCATTATATTAATTTAGTCAATGCATGTTTTAAGTCCCTTATTCATACATGTCCTATTTATTCTCATTTGAAGTTTGAATACCCTGCACTTAGCCTTTTTTTAAGTTCAAATAAAAGGGTAACATATATTTCATTAGGCGATATAAAAATGCATTATTATAAATCATGTAGATACTTTAAATGCGTGCTTATCGTCATAATTGAATGGTTACAACTCTGACGTAATAATGTTACAAATTTATTTAAACGGTTCTACATATAAAATTGAAGCATTAATCAATAAAGTAATGATTATGGTGAATTCTATTTATACCAAAACGCAAATTCCATTTATCTATGGTTCTCTATGTATTCCGTCTATTACTACAATTGGCCCATAACGATAATTATATGGATTATTTACATGAACATTATTGTCTTCGATTGAATTGATAAGGCATTTATATTTAATAGACCAAAAGTTACAAGTACAAAAACTTGCCAGTAATTTCTCCAAAATTCATCAATACTATATGTGTTTGTATTTGATACTCATTTTCTATTGTCGAGGTACTCCTGAAGCTGTTCCCAAGCTACATCTATTTGTCGTGAAGTATACTCGTAGCTCCACAACGGGCTGAACACTACATTGGCCATAGCTACTTGCTCAGAGTTCGAAGGCTGCGCTTCCACGCGCTGTCTCGCTTCCACTTCAGATAGGCTGTTGCGCGTTTGAAGTCTCTTTATTGCCTGTATTAAGTTTTATTATATTAAAATAAATCTTATTTCAATCAAATATTTACTTACATAGAAACATGAATAATTATGACTATATTATTTATATGCACTGAAGATATCACCGTCATCATTAGACCTTACATAATTCTACTGTTAAACATGGATGCTTCCCAGATAGATAAGGATTAAAGTCATAGTCTACCACACTAGCCGAGTGGACACTTTCACTGACATTTTCATCTGTCAAACGGTGAATGAGTAGATGATTATGATTACATACATGCATTTAATATTTGATATTAAAAAATGACAGTGCATTTCCAAGAATGACACAACTCCGAGACAACAACAGTACCTATTGATCAATTAAATTTCAACAAAACATCATGAATCAGGATTAGCACCAGTTAAGCGACGTCTATGTCCGGCAGTGGATAGACTATGATAAACTTACCTCAGCTGGCGGTATTATAGCAGCCCACAACTGGTGGCAGTAGTTGTACCACTTGGCGCGCACCATGACGGCAGCTTCCATCACCACCACCCGATAGCCCTCTTTGCCTAGCGCTTCAATCCTTTTTTGGGCTTCCTCAATCACCGCCGGCCAGACGATACCGTTTAGTTTCTCTAACTGTTCCTAAAATATGTGAGTTATAAATTTATATATAACTGTTATGTCCAAATTTTACAGTAAAACCACGTAAAGGTTGTAGAAACGATTTATCAGCTAAAGAGCTGTCTATGAGGTTATATAATGTGTCTTGACTTCTACTCACATTAACACTATATTTTTATTTAAACAAGGTAGGTAAGTGAATATACAAAATGACATGTACCTACATATATAACAATGGAAACTTAGATCACTTGGGAATCTAAAGATGTTTAAAATCAGTAAATATGTGACCATATTATATTAAAATATCATAATGAAGTATTTTAGTTTTACCTCATAGCATTTCCTACCTTATTGCTAAACACTATTTGACCTAATTTACGTCGGTCCACTTCCCCAGTCTCCAGTATAACATCTCGGCCGAACTCCTCAGCTATAGTGCTGTTTAGTGGCAGGCCAGGTTTATAGAGTTCGTGTGCAATTATATCACAATTAACAACGGCTGCACCCTTTAACCTGTTAAATTTGTTTGGTTTATTCGAAAAGCATAGCATATGGCATTACTAAATTTTGTAAATTAAATTAATATAAAATAAATTAAACAATGTTTTCATATGTAGACTTGTATAGGAATATATAAACAATACAAAAGTCTTTAGATCTAAGCCCTGCTGTTCTCAGATATGTAGATATGCTCTCAGGGTGTTCATCTTTTTGCAGTTATATTTTGGTGTATTTACTGACAAAGTGGGTGTTTTATGTCATATGGTGTATTCTAGTACACCACACAAAAAATTGATAAAACTAAGATATAAAATGCTAACTTTAACTTTTCTGTGATATTGCTCTTGCCGCTAGCTATCCCACCAGCTAATCCAATTACATATGGCCAGTCTGGAATGTTGGGGTTAGGCTGTAAGTATTACATTTTATTTTACTTTCATTATTATATAACATACATATTTAAATCAAGCCAAAAACATCATACCTATTTTACAATATTGAATCCACAGGTAAACTTCAAATAATCATAAGGATTCATAGAGATTCATATACATAGTTCTGATAAAAAATTATGTAATTTTTTTAAACCTAAACCTAACCCTATAGAGGTACTAAAAAGATCCACAAATAACATTTTGATGAGACTGGTCTTGCAATTTAAAGTAAGATATAATATTCACTATTCAAAAATAATTAATTGTTTATATCTTACCACGGGTGGTTTTATAATAGTTCCCAGTAATCTCATCCTCTGGTTACTAGAACTGACTTTATATTCTTCCTCGGCAAACTGTTTATGTGAATCTTCTGCAAGACCAATTACATGCATGTCTAATAGCGGCAGGCCTTTTTCTTTTCGCTTTTCATTAATCTTCACCGCACCACGAATTGTTTCCTCACTCACTATTATAACCTAGTTATATTTAGAAAATTGTGAACTTAGAATTTGCAATGAAACCTCAGCATATGGGTATAGTTGGAATTAAAATGTAATCCAAAGATTAAATTCTGATTGATGCTATTTGATGTTTCGATGACGCTGTTTTAGTATATTTAAATTAATGATTTAAAAATCTTACCTCAAATCTAGGATCATCCTTTGTAGGACCATACAAGTCATGTATGGGTACTATGTTATATTCTAAATCTGGATTAATGTCAGTTAAAAATTCATGTACTGCTTTTATTCTCTCTTCAACTGGTTCTATTAATTCCCACAGTATTTTGTCTGCAAATATAGAAGAATACCCATTTAATAATTAATTTAACATTATTCATTAATTACTATCATTGTCACTGAACCTACATCAAACATTGCAGTATACATTAATGGAACTACCCAACTTCATCCACAGTCATCTGATTTTTAATAATACTAATACATAATAACTACATTTTAATTTTAATACATAATAACTAGTATTTTTAATACACAGCTGTCTATATATTATTTGTTGCAAATATTAATTGGTAACATGGCTACAAAATTGAGCATGAAGTGTTTATCTTAATTAGAAAACCTCTTTGCAAACTTCTTAACTAATATAAAGCAATATTTGGGATATTCCTTACTCTGAATCATATTAACATCAGTGACACCCACTGTGACATGCTTTGTGGCTCGCAGTGCTGCCTGAGACAGAAGCATCTTGTGGCCATTGTGGAGTCTGTCAAAAGTGCCACCTAATGCCACATACTCGTAGGTTTTGACCGGTTCTGTTACATCAATCAAACTTGCCATATTATCAGATTCTGTAATGTTTTGTATTTTGTTGGTGCAAAGAAAATCAGTGCTAGGGGTTCTCCAAAGCATTGTAACAGTTAAACAAATGGCTTCTGGCTATTTAAAGCTATCCAAAAACTTCAAACAGAAGCTGTTTTGAGCAAGCAAGCAACTAGGGTGTCATTAAGACTCATATTAAATGGATATATAATAAAAGTTAGATTTCAACTGCATAATTGAAAACTATGTGCATATAAACAACATTACATGTAATATTCACATTCAGGTTTGATTAACTTTAATAAAAATATAAGCTGCTAACTGCATAAAAAAAAAATATAGTAGTTGCCAAGATAAATAATTATTCAGCAACTTTCACTCATACTAGAATAGCTGTAAAAAGAGGGGCCAAGGGGAAGAAGTGTGACTGAATATATACATATTTGTCACTTACCAACTGTTTGTATGTGAAACTTTTCCTTGACATTTTCAACAGATTGCTTGAGACTATCTGTATCTTTAGACATTTCACTATCAAACATAATGATATCTATTGGGTAGCTTGTCTTGATCTTTTTCACAGTTTCTCTAGGTTTTAGGATGAGTCTCACATCTAAATCTCCACTCTGTGGCGTCTAAAACCAAGTAACTTCTAATGAATAATTATTATTCATTACCTTCTGACAATCTATTTGCAATTATTGGTATAATTACCTTTGCATAAATATTATTTATTTCCCTATTAACAATTGGTAGTGAACTTTCTGGGCCATTGTTGAATTTTATGTACAATACTCTTCTAACAAACTTTGAAACTTTTGAACATAAATAGTGTGCTTTAGCAGCATTCGAAACAAATAACAATCCATTGTTTGCCATAATGTCTGGAAATAAACAATTATGAAATGTGACAAATATAGACAATACAGAGAACAGAATACAAATGTGTAAAACTGAGTAAGTTGACGATAAAATATTGTCATTTAATCAAACCTACCTGAATTATATTCTTTATGATCATAATTCGTACGAAATACGTATGAGATAATTACAGAGAACAACAGCACTACAACTGACACAAAGGCAATTTTAAGCATATTACAGTATGAATATACAAGTCCAAAGGTTATGCGCTTATTAACAAATCTTAGGTACAATCAACTTGTAACAAAACTTCCAAACAATAACGTATATACATAAGTAGAAAATGCATATTATGCCAAATATCGAAAAATATAAGAGTTGGGGATTACTCGAGTTTTGAACAGCTCCAAATATAATCATAACACAACTATAATACTTCTTTACTTAGTTCTTAACTCTTGAGTATGAATATATTACGAGATTTACGAGTAATAGATGTTACAACAATGAATTACCTAAAAGCACTCGTATATAAAATTAAATGTTTGAAAAATGTCTTATCACCTTATAAAATTAAGGAGGACAGCGCAATTGCAAGCAAACTCGATTACCGGCTATCTTAAATTGGGGAAATAAAATTATAAAGTAACACAATATCACCTACGAATATTACTATATGACGCGTCATTACATGACAGTAATCATTGTCAAATAAATTTTAAACGTCAGATACTGTCACATCAATGATAATTTGCGGTCCACTTGCTTCTAAAAATATACTTTCAGGCCAGATTACCCAGAGGACACAAAATGTATGATATGGAAGTTAGTGTTAAAGGTGGCAAATAATTTAGATATTTTTATATCAATATATAATTGACTAGTAAAAACAGTAATTTAACGTTAAAAATATCCTTACTTTCACAATAGAGTAATTCGGGGTTCTGAAAATGTAAAAATGCATGTAGTTACCATTAATTAACATGGTTCTGTCATTTCTTTTTATCTTTCAGGTAACACTAGTTAAGTATTACTTCATGCAATCCAGGCAATTACTGTTACACCACCAAAGAGTTAAGTAATAACACTTTACACCACTCTAAATCTTTAGTCGCGCGCAACAATCAGTTTAATTTCATAATAGTATATTGTTTCATTGATCACTTTCTTGAATAGGTACTAGTATCTAATAATATTACATAACAAAGGAAATTCATTAAAACGAAAAAAATGCCATACTGATTTATTAAAAAGGTTTTATTAATGCGTTAAGCGCAAAGATATGTTTCTTGGGTGATATAGAAAAAGTCATAAATGTCCTAGACTCGCGACATTGGATTATTTCAAAAATATGTCATCAAAACAGGCAGTAGAAATAATGGATACATTTTTAATTATTCTTTATTACTAACATTGATAAAATAATGTTGAAAACGTTTATTTTAAAACATGTCAATCACATGAAGCATAGTTTAAAACGTCAAAACACCCTTGTTATCTTTATTATTAACTTAACCCTTATCCACTATTTATATTCTACGGATATTCTAACCAGTGCTTTATACATAATTTTCAATTAACACATAATAAATGGGTATAGCTAGTTAGTATCTAATAGCTTGTTCAAAGTATATAGGTATATAGTTCCGATATGATAATGACATCAGATCAGAACAATTTACAGAAAAGGACTATGGTTTTACATGGATTTGCTTGCATTAGGTTAGCACACTCAAATACTCATAACAAAGTTCATAACGATCGGTTAAACGTTGAGGAATGTGATCGGAAGCAGTCATGGTGACGAGCTAAGAAAAAGAACATTTAAATCGATATAAACAGCAGAGACTCGACTGGCCTCTTGGTATAGGGATAGAGACCCCATCTGCGATACCGGAGGTCGTGGGTTCCATTCCCACCTACGACATACTCATACGTGATATGAGCTCATTTGTATTTTCTGTCTCTGCGTATAATAAAAATATCTTAAGTGGATTTTAAGACATTATTTTGTCTCATATGGGCTGAATTTGATAAGAAATTGTAACGTATGTCCTTGGCCACGCTTTCAGCTACCTTCGTTTAAAATATCGTCCCAATCAACAAAGTTCCTTACGAATTTAAATATTTCTAAATAAGTATAGTATTGATGTATGTACATATGAATTAAGCATAGATACGAATATGTGACTTGTTTGTCGGTATGTGTACTTATATAGACTGTCATCAAATATTATATTTATTATACTTAACATAAATCTTAACAAAAATAAAACTACACGCGTAAATTATAAAACTAGAAGTGAAACTACTCGTAATAAGTTAGCATAACATGTCAAAAATCAACCTAGTAACGGGTACATTCGAAATTCAAAAACATTAAGCTTTATCGTCATAAACGAGCTTCCTGATCTGATAACAGTTGGAATTAAATTAACATTTATTTGTATAAACACTTTCATATAATACAAAAAAGTCAACCTATTAAAGTTATTAACTCATCGCTGGTTAAAATAGGTAAGTGCTTATGAATCAATTAAATAGAACTAAATGTATTCTTGTGGGACTTGACTAGCAATGTGGACAGGAAGTCCACACTGGCGTTGGCGATCTGAAAGGAAACAAAAGTAATTAATGAAATTTATTAATTTCATACAGTATATTAAGCATCAAGTAACGTATAGCTATAAATTACGCATAGTATATATTCATACTAGTGCTGTTGTTAATCCCTATGGTCCGGTGTAGTGCCGACTTTAACTTTACATTGTAGGTACATATGTCAGCGTTCGCATATATTAGTTCTTTGTTATCGGCTCGTGCGTTAATAAAATATCCATCTCTTTACCGCTATTGAGCGAAAGGGTTTTCATGTCCCGCCAAGGATTCGAAATTAACGGTCACAAACATAACAACATTATTTACATTGCTATTGAATACGGATGACGTCTTAGAATAAGGATGAAGCCATACTCTGCCCAGCTCGACAAATATGTATATGTAAGTTGGAAAAATACTGAGTATGAAATCAAAACACCGAATACAAATAAATAATGAGTAAAACAGATGACGAACGTTTAATTACGAAGTAAGCTTTAAAATTGATCAGTTTATATCTCTGTTCTGTGATGTTTATTTACCAAATGCATTAGTTTATCCTTAAGTTCTATCCTTATCCTTAAGCCGGATCGCAGATTCGTCAGTAGACACGCGGGTGTCCTCGGTGGGTGCGGAGCTTGATCGCGTCGCCCACCGCCCGAGACTGGACTCCGTCGCGCCGCTTTTACCTCGTAAACTCCTCCATCTGACATGCAAACAATCGACACATTAAACATGGAATAAAAGAGTCCATATAACACACTTACCACAAGACCAAATTTAATATTCTTATTAAAAATACCACAAATTGTATGCAATGTTAAAAAACTTGGATATGATTACAATTTTATACTTACTTTTTAGCGGCCAAATTGCGTACTTTATTCTTCCATACAAATATTAAGAATATGAAGATTCCAAGTGCAATGTTGGAGATGTCGACTACGATCCAGTACCAGTTGGATCCGCCAACCGCGAAGCTAATGATCTCCACCGTCCAGTTCACCCCCATCACAACGAACAACTTCAAATACAACGCGTACCTGTTGAATAAAAAAGAAAGCATAATAACAAATCCATTGTATCACATCCCAAAGACTGAAGTTCCATGCACGTCAATTGGACTCGTGGCGGGCGTACACGAGTCTTTTTTATGAGCTTTTTATTAACTTGGTATGCATGTATGTTTGTACGGGCGGGAACTTTGCGACTGAATTTAGACCAGTTATCTTTAACCGATTGAGCTGAAATTTGGTACACACGCTTATTCTGGATGCCAATGCATGCTTAGCCAAGTGACGTCATTCTAATTCCAATATGGCGGATCATGCAAGATGGAGCACTTGTTATTTTTTCTGCACTACCACAATATTAAATGAAATGCCTTGCTGAGGAGAATACAAACGCTTTCTTCTTTGTAGGACATTTAAATAAAAGACTTGTTTTTAAAACCTTTTTTAACATTAATTACTAAATACCTTTGTTTGTCTTTTTTCAGTTTATCGCTGCGCGATGACTCGGCGCTTTTTAATATAGCAGTCTCTTGTTTGATAGATCTGATTCTGTGGGCCGTCACCGAGAATAGCACAACATTGCATACCACCAGTACCAGCACCGGGGTGAAGAAATATACCAGCTCGCTCGTCCAATCTATAAACGTAATTATATAACTTGAATTAAATAATATTGTAATAGATATCTGGCACTCGCTGCTCTCTGCCTACCCCGCTAGGGACCTGGCGTGACGATATGTACGTATGTATGTAAATAATATTGTAATTTGGTGATTGAAATTACCATCGCCTTACCTATTTCTACCACGAAGCGATTGTTATTTATTATATTGACGTTACAAAAACCTCTCACAAATATACCTACGAGTGAAAAATTATACCGCTTTTATTTCCCTCGTCTCAGCTCTGAGATATTATAGCAGTATCGTAAATGTGTGGTTATTGCAGAGTATAAATCGTATTTTGTCCTACAGTACTCGTAACTTCTGTTTCAAATGTTCCGTTCTGTCCCGTTTTTAATATTTAACCACTAAAGTTATGTAACGTAGTTTCTCATTTTTGTTTTTAATCTGAGTGAAAACAGAGTTGCTACATAATATACCCGTTTATCACCTGCATCTAGCGAACTGAAGCACTGCTGGGAGATGTGTATTAATGCACAATTTTATATCCAAGACTGCACGAATTTTTCACGGATTAAACACGATATATAAAAATGTATGTAAGTACTATTGTATTTAAAATAAATAGTCCTTTTACGTCTAAAAGTCTGGCGACAAAAATGTCCTCACAAAATCACTCTTTACTACATTAAAACTATTTTGTTGTAAATTATTTCCTGGTCTTATTTATTTCCTTTACCGTATACTGCCTATACCATCGCTGCTTCCTAAATGAGAAAATAATGTATTCGACGTAATTAGGCATAAGTACAGTGGTGTAAGTGCCGCCATTTCCAAGGTGGCCTATTCAGAGTAAAAGGCTGCATAATATATCAATTTACTATTGTTATTATACTACAACATATGAAATACTATGGCAATACCTTAATCTATGTGTATGTGGTGTGCAATAAAGAGTTTTTGTATTGTATTTTATTGTACATATATATACTGTAAATTGATGTTCCTATTTTTGTATGATCTAGTAGTGATTTTCAGACAGCCAAACAAATAAAATGGCAGATTAACGAAACCGATTTACAAGAAGAAAGTGTGAATGGTATAGTCCGAACAAGTATAGACTTAATAGTAGTACCTAGCTACTTTAATCAAATCGGTGACGTAAGTACTTACAAAAAACTAGGTCAATATTACACCTAATAAACGATGTTGTATGACGACATTGATGAATGTAGAAGAGGCGAAAGAAATACATTAAGTCTGTATGAAGTGAAAATCTTTTGTCTAATCGTATATCTACCGTTGTGGGAAAGATGTGACTTATTTATGATTAACGTATGTATATAGAAATTACTAGACAAGTAAGCCAGGGATTGCTCACCACTGAACCAACAGCGCCTGCTACCGAACCCCGGTGTGACGATGGAGTCTGGCAAGTCTTGGCTAAACTGCATTGCGATCGTGATAGCCGTCAGAACGATTGGCACGCCCCAAGCGTAAGCTGCATACGCCGCGAATCGCTTCTTCTCCCGTCGCCTGTTGGAACTTCCACCCCGGTATCCACTGTACAATACAATTAGCTTATCAAAACCAAATACTGTTTATCCGCTCAGTACCACGTACATATAACACTAGCTGTGCCTCACGGCTTCATCCGTGTTAATTAGAGAACAATCTATTGAAAAACTAAGAACGTCACACTATGATTACTATGTATAAAAAATTACACGGAAAACGGAAGAATAAAGGAACGCGTTTTCGTTGCTGCTCCACTCCTATTAGTCATAGCGTGATGTTATATAGCCTAAAGCCTTCCTCAATAAATGGACTATTCTACACGAAAATAATTATTCCATTCGAACCAGTAGTTCCTGAGATTATTGCGTTCAACCAAACAAACAAAACCCTTCTTCATCTTTATAATTAGTATAGATGAATAAAATAAATTCTTCGGACCGCGCGGGCAACGCTGCGGAGAAGAGCTAGTTATGCCATATGCCTGAATCCATATGCCAGTTTTATCTTTAAGCCTCACGTGTTAAGCCGGAACATGTATGAATGTATCGTCATTAAAATGATTGCCGCCAGAGTCGCCGCGTGCGGATTAGACGGGTCGCCACACAGGGCTCAGTGTGCGCCTTAAATGGGCTCAGTTTGCCCAATTCTGGGCTGTTTTACTCGTATCTACGCTGGTAGGGAATGAACAACTGAAACCAGTTTCAATTTATTGTCATCTACATTTATTGACTTACGTTCATATGCTATGTTAATGTTTGGCCTCGTTGTCTAGAGACTACAGAATCTGACTGAAATCGTGGGTTCGATTCCGACTAAGGATAAACATTAGTGTTATGAGCACATTGTGTTCGGATGTGACAAAACTATCTGGACGAGTATTAAGTGTACTATGTGCTTATGTATGGGTGTGGGGTCAATGACCAATGAAATGCTATATTAGTCTTTATGGTTTCGATAAAAAATGTACACAATACAACATGTTCGTTTGAGAGACCATTCATTCAGATTCAGAACAGCTCGTAGCAAGCAAATGATTTTTAATTTCACAACGCTTTTATTAAAATCGTGTTCAACTTTAGGAGCTTTTTATAAAAGAAAAACTGGCACAGATGGCGCTGTCCAATTTAATTTGATCCTATCTCAATTATTTTTATATTTGCGTATTTCATCATCTCTACATTGAGGCTATGTATGTACCTCTATGTTCCGAATCATACATGGCCTACCAACCACCATAGAGTATAGGTACCTACCTATATGAGGCTATGATAGTTTTATGTCATATGACCAAGAGCATTTTGCATTATCAATGCTCTTTCATTGCAATTGTAGTGGTAATACTTATGAATCGGAGAAGTTTGGACCTTTCGTAAGGTTTTTTCAATAAGCAAATCACTCGAAGGCGACTACAGCCATTTTTTAAGGATATCAAACGAGCAAGCAGCAATCACTTTTCCACTCCACGCACATTCCTTACCCAAGGGCCCTTTACAAGTCGTTTGCGATACACCGCCCACGCCTCGAGGTTACGAGCTTTTTTACGGCTTAAGGATCATCAATTAGGGTTCAGCTTGCGCTGGTTATATCAAAAACAGATGGATATAAAATTGCAGAAGCATTTCATTTTTTTGTTTTCCCTTCGCCCTTACCCAGTTATCGGATTGGGATCAAGCGTTTTTCCTGTCGACAGGCGGAATGTTTTTGCTTTCAATTTTCTGTTTCGGCCATTTTACTGATATTTTTCTATCGAGAGATTTAGGATTTCATTAGAGTTCTGTTGGGTTGGATTGGAATAAAACTTGTTACAAATGATTCTTCTTATGTAAAGCCAAGGGACAAGGGGTGGTCAACTTTAGTTCGGAGAGCTTTAGGGTGCTCCTATTAAATATTCACGGGACTCCTTACCTTGCCGGATACGTTATACAAAAGTTTCGAATGTTAAGTCTTTTCGAAGGTTTCGACGGAATCCTTTGTATAGGATTATGATTGGATTTGTTCCAAGTCGGTCCAACGGTGGACAATTTTATTGTTTTATGAGTTGTAAAGCACACGTAACAATTCAGAGGTGGTGAGTTTGAAGCCCACTCCCCCGAGGGTGGGAGACAGCCGATTTTACACTTGATAACACAGAACAGCGCTCATCGAGGGATTCTCATATCCATCCACCAAGCCGTAGAAGATAATGAGAAATCTAAAAAACACACAGTATCTGATCCTCCGTCATGGCATAAGACTGCGAGAATAGGACTTTTAATGACACTTAATTTCAATCTACTCTCCGCCGAAAATGTGCTCAAAACAGACAAGTGTAATTGTCAGCCCGTATTTCGACGCAATGTAGACACAAACTGCTTGCATTCAGACACGTGGATAAGTACACGTAATTACGCAGAGCGGTGCCGTAAAGTGCGCATTACTCTCGAAATTACGCGTTTCGGCGCTTCCGCTCGTGTTGTCAACGGACTGGAGATTTAAACATAATTATTTTGTGAAACTCGAATTCCCCTTTAAATGTCTGTAAGCTATATTGCAGAAGTATTTATAAGGCAGCTGATAATAATTATCATTGGGACTGCACACGGCTATCTGACTTCAAACTAAGCAATTAAATTACTGTGTCAGCAGTTGTTATGTTGTTGTTGTTGAAAAGCGAACGAAAGTGCTCAGTTTGTGTATTTGGCAGTGGTCAAGTAAAAAGCAGTGATAGCCTAGTTGTTGTAAATTCAGCCTCTCACTCGGGAGGTCCGGGTTCGATCCTGGCACGCACCCCTGATTTGTTACGTGCGTTTTATAACTAAATATTTAAATGTCACTTGCTTTTGAAGGAAAACATCGTGAGGAAACCTGCACACCTTAGAGATGTTATTAAGTATTCTATATTTTCTGAGAATTGTCAAGTCTACCAATCCGCACTCGGCCAGGGTGGTGGACTATGGCCTAAATCCCTCTCACTATGAGAGAAGACCCGGTCCAGCAGTGGACCAATGACAGGGTCAAACAACGAAAACAAGTAATCCATCTACGATATTAAATTAATTATCAATAAATTGTCACAGACACTAAACCACATAAGAGCAATTATTATAAAAATTGAAGCAAAAACGATAGGATTGGAAAAATGCGCTCTCCTCGTAAACGCCGCGAAGCCTTATTAAGCGTAGATAAACGTCATCCCCAGTTTCCCCTAACAAGTCCGCCAATAACTTGTCCGTTACTTGTCACACCGCGACGGGGCGAGCGAGAAGCGATTACTGTAAATACGGATAACGGCAGTGACCCTCAGTTCAACCCTTCAAAAGTACAATCTAGTGCCACTAGGCTTTAAACCCTTTGTATAACCTTTCGGGGTTACAAATAAAGTATAAATACATAAAAAAATCGACTCTTTTCAAAACAGCACAAGTATTTGTTAGGTAAGCATGCTACTTCGAAGGCCGCATCCACGGAGTCCAGGATTCGAATCCCCAAACACGTACCTCCGATGTTACGGTTCGTAACGTTGGCGAAGATCGCGGCCGGTTGCCATGGAGACGAGAGGTTTACGCGTAGCTTCATTTAGCAATGCCGGGTGCCGCGCGGTTACATAGATCTCTCGACTGATATCGATTTTGCTGACGATTCATTGGAAACGGTGAAACAATCTTATAATATTTTAAAAATGATCGAAATTTTACACGAAACTTTAATAATGAACATAAAATGAAAACAAGAGCTCCATTATTATTGGAATATTAAAAACGGAGTATTACTTGTTAGTGGGACAATTCCACACACGAATATCTGATTCCAAAATTGGACGATTAAATGCCTGTGTTATGGTAAACATTCGGTTGACAAATATACATATTCATACTGTATAATACATTATCCAGATGTATATCTGTCACATCAACCCGCAGAACAAACAAATATGTTTATCGCACAAATATTTGTTGTGCATGAGAATTTAATTGCCATGTGTGTCGCGAGGCTTTATAGGAGCTATCTATAGCAACCGCTGGGTTGGTACACCTGAGGGATGAATTGAAATGCCTTCCAAATCAATGCCATCGGCTGCTTTAGAATAAGGAGGTGCGGTACTTTTAAAATAGTCATTAAAAAGTGCAAGTGAATTGTTTCACAGATTCTTGCATTTGAAATTAAATTACAATTGCATTGACAACGGTATCGCTCCTGCAGAAATAGATAAAAACAGCCTTCCAAATACCTGTATATTCTTTTACCTTTTACTTCACTTTTGAAAATATATTTTTAAAACATTGCACATATATCATAAACCTTCTAACTTCTAAAGAGAACTCAACCTACAACCGCTTAAGGCAGCCGCCAAAGTACTTTTAAAATTTCCTCCAATTTAGAATTTACCGAAATTCGGTTATTTGGGCGATTTATTACCTGTAAAGATTGGAAAATAAATTGCCCTAATAGCTTTCAGTATAGAACCTTTGTGGAACTCGAAAGAATTCAATTTGTGAGTTTCGTAACACATTGTTTCAGAATTGATTTTTTTCCGTCTAATTTGCCGGCCCTGGCAACTTTTGGTCACGTTGTCGACAAAATTGTTAGGCTCCCCGCGGTTATCTGCCAATTTTTTGGCTCAACGATTTCGTGCAGCTTTTTTAAAGGCCCCTTTGACGGTCAAAACTATTGTTCAAGAAAGCAGTTTACGTTGCGGCGAAAACTCTGTGCTGCCTAGGGATGACACTTCAAAGTTTTTTATTATACCCAAATACGGGATAAAGAAAATAGATAGACCTTTCTCAACGACGATTGATTATTTTATGAGTAACGTAACGTAACTCAGGTATAGCGAAACAGATTAAAATTGTGATAGCAGCAAGGTTTAAATTTGAAATTTCAAGTAAAATTAATGTGTTTAAATTGTGGCAGCCCTACGCGAGCTCGCCGCCTCTACAGCCTCTTCCTCAACTTCCTCATTTTGTTTTCTTCCCAGTTTCGGCCGATAGAGGACGCTCGGTTAACGATTTTCTTTGTTGTTATTTTTAATGGCTTCGCTTCAACGCGGATTAAGAGGTTTATGAATTTAAATACCTACACGGAACTTACTCCTACTCCGAATGCAAATAGTAGTGTTTTATTAGATTATTAACGGAAGAATATTCTCGTTTGATAATTAATATTGACGGTTTCCGTATACATAATCGTATTAAATGCTACTTTTTTTATTAAGACAGTAATCAGTTTTACGTATCGTGTAATTTCTGTAAGTAGTAACCAATTTGACAAGCAATAATATTGAGAACTTTAAGATTATTTCATGTAAATAAAAAAACATAATAGATAAATCTTCTGGCGCGCAACGACCGAAGTAAATACGTCACGCCTAGTTCCGTAGTTAAGCAGATATATGGTGTGATCTGAAGGGCGCGGTTGGGAACAGCCACGGGACCTCTTGCTGTTGGCTATGTAACGTAGCAGTTTCGTAGCCGATATACTGCGACGTAGCGGCTTTCGTAGCGTTTTTCGTAGCACACAAAAGATTAATAGGCAGGTATGTACTGGTTTCACAAAATTTAAACTTTAAAGTTACGTCGTCACTCTTATGGAGAATTGGCGCGACTATAACATTATTTGATGTCAAGTTTAAATGATAGTTATTATTCATCGTGATCTAAAAGTGATAGCGGAGATGATTAATGGCTACGACGGTGCGTAGCAGCCCCGATACAGAAAATTCAGTGCGTGAGTTATAACTTCTACAAAGCGAAGTCTCATAAAGCACAGCTTGAAGTGACTTAAACATTAACATCGCACAGTGAGCGCCGGCGCTATAAACAATATTTATAAGTCGAGCTGTTGTCAAGTAAAAACCGTGAAATAAATTTCATTTCGTCGGCGCTCAGCCGCCGCTTATAAATAATTCCGGGCGCAGCGCTCACGGCGGAGCGGGGAGAAGCTGATCAAATATTAATAATGCCACATTATTACAACGTACCTTTTTTATTTCTTGTCTTTTCTTTAGGACGGGCAAACAGCTAAGCACTTAGACTAATCCATACATACAACATGGCACATACATTCACGACTAATTCTCAGAGTTAAAACTCAAACTGTTTTATTCATCACAATGTACATATATAAACTTAATGAAAATGATACATTTGATTTATCATTCACCGGTTTTATGCGCCCTCAAGTTATTTGATTAGTATTAAGGTGCTTTTCCACCAGAGTTGTACTATGCTACGTTTCTGTGGATGCGTTTGATATCCACCAATCATATTCATTGATGCGCATAGCTTAGCACAGGTGGAAACGGATTCAACTAAGATATGTTTTTTATATGGAAGGATGCGTTCAATGGATGTGTGGTATAGATGCGTGCTATGGATGGTCGCGAGTGGTGCAGCTATGTATGTGCAAAGCAGAGTACCTACTGTACTCGCCCTCAAGCTCTGGTAGACCGGAAGTAAAAATCCGGCGAAATACTCCCAGCGCTCTTTTGAATGAGACAAGGATAAATAATGTTTGTGACGTTGCAGTATGGCTTTGTTGAGACAATGAGAACACGTGACAGCTCACTGTGCTGTCAATATCAGCTGGCTGGCAGACAATGGCCAGGTCGCACGCACTCTGGCATAGTGAGTATAAACGGAGCTAAGTAACTTTATTTATCTCTGGACTAGCTGCCTCGAATTTTGTACCGCCTGACAATTCCGATTTTCAAAATAAATTAAGGCCTGTGTGTTGCTGAGGACTAATAGTTATATAACAAAAAAAGTTTTTGCGTGAAAACCGGACAACAGACAGACAAAAAATTCATTTTTTTGGCTTGTGTTACTTGTACTAAGGGTATTGTTTTTAGTATTTATTTAATGTACAGAATTGAACTATTCTACAGTTTTATTACATGTCCTCGTTATGTCACATCTGGAGTCATGAGTATAGTCTTTACATTGATACACAAACGTCAATAAAAAAAAAAAGACATATGGCGTCATCAGAGCCTGGGCGGAGAGAGTGAAGCTGTGAAAGAGTGGTGATCTGGTTGTTTTCGTTCCTGTTTGAGTCGACATGCGATGGGAGGCCTAGGAACTGGTTCTGTGAATTAATTGTAGAGGCAACTTATCAAGTAAGGCCAAATTAATTTAAAAGAGTGCTCGCCTGGATCACTACTGATGCCCACGATGAGTAAACCCAAATAAAATGATTTTCCGATATATACATAGATATAGAATATATGTAGATTGGAAGTCGAGTAAAAAGTGTAAAATAAACGCCGTTTCATACCGCCGGTGAGCGGCTAATAAATAATTCCCGAAGGATCGCTCAGGCGCGGACTCCTGAAAAACTGTTCAAATTTTAATAATCGCACATTATTGCTGCGGCCCAGCGGGGAAAATATTTTTTTATTTGAACTTCGTCCGGCGGATAAATAGATGTATGTAGGATTTGAAAGTTGCTTTTTGAATGGATGATCGATAACAAGGAATTACTCGTAATTCGACTATTTAAAACATTTTACATGTAGATAAGAATAGTGTCTTGTAATCGTCACTCATACCTAACATGTTAAAATGGTTCTTAACGTATAAATTAATTTGTATTTCGGTCTGAAGTGTGTAGGCCGGTCGTTGTTTGTATTATCCGCTTCCACTTCAGCCCTCAGAACCCTCACACATCTGAAGAACAGCTGTTAGCTTCATGCTGGATCAGTCTTCCCTACTAGTATCCTAGTACCTGCTTCCGATCGCAAATTAGTTGGTTGAGGACTTGGGCTTGGGTGAGACTTCACTAATCGTGGCTCGAAGGACCAAATAAAGTTTTAATTGTATGTCTACATTCTTTAGCATCGCTAGCAAATTTACTTGTGCGTAGTGTGCAGAAATAACTCATCTCAATTAGCACTGTTTGGACTGTTATTATAATTTGCCAAATCACTAGTTAACTGTGTGTAGGCATTCTCTAGTGCGGCTTCTGATCAAGCGCTCTACATTGCTTGCAAGACTATGTATATACAAATTAAACTGTATTGTTCACATGTTAGATCGTACATACATACCTACAGACTGTATAAGGTAAGTGAATTTTGACAGCTAATTCAAAACTGCTGTGGCCTACTTTTAAGAGAATATTTCACATCGTCGATATTGTTAAAGCACTTTTATGAACCGTAACTTATCAATCAACTTGATAACCGAGGGATTGTATAAATATGTAGGCTGCGCCGACCAATAAAAAACCTTTCAGAGCCTTCCCGAGCGCCCTTTCAGCGAACCGTGGCGAGGGTTGGAAATAATTCGTTGGACGCGACGCGTGGATAACGTTGTATTTATAACAACAACGCATTATAGGGGATGTTTTGGGGTGCGCTGATTACTACCTTTGTTACGTAATATTTGATTGTATATTATTAACAATGACTGGCCTCATGCTCGAGTGGTTAGAGACCATGACTACAAAACCGGAGGTGGTGGGTTCGATTCCCACCCAGACCAATAGTTGTGTTATGAGCACATCCGTTTGTAATGTATCTGAGGGTAGTTTAAATATCGATACTCGAGGTTTTTATTGACTTAACTGACAGTCGGAAGGATCACCGCTGGAGACAAATTTTAATGACCGTTTTTGTGGTTCAGCGGCAAGCGATCGATCCTGGTTGTCATCGATATACGACCTTAAAGGCAATCCACACGCTGGAGAGGAGTTGTCCACTGACCCACATCTCTTCTAATAACCAGCACTGAAGAAGTGTGATGGAGGCCTAGGCCTTTCGTATTTGCTGAAGAGATCATTGCGCAATAGTAGGACGTAAACGGGTCAAATTCAAATTCAATTTCTTTTATTCATTATAAGTCAAATCAAATCAAACTCTTTTATTCATTATAAGGTATATACATACACTCAATGAAGGTCATGTTTCAGTCATCGGCTTTGTGCGCCCCTCAGGCTGTAGTAGGGAGAAAAAAGCCGGCGAAAAAAAACTCCCAGCACTCTTTTATTTAACAAATTTGGTAGTGTTATAGTTACAAATTTTAATATGAAGGTTTCATACATGTATCCGCAATCTGCAAATATATGTTTTATGGTTATATCAGACGCGCTATTTCATATTTCACGGACAACTCTCGCCATACGTTCTTGCTCGGAGCAAATTTGATTTACGGTTTGTGTCTCCAATAGATATTCACTTATCGAATAGATTTTGAATTTCCAATGCAAACAGGAGCATACATTTTTATATTTTCGGCCAGGAGAAGTGTTGTGCGGTAAGTTGGTAAACAATAAGTAAGGCACTTGTTTCATTACGACGGGGCAACGTG